>JAQQSU010005138.1:0-13886 GCA_028627135.1 Pseudochirops cupreus | reverse complement strand
TCTCTCTCTCTCTCTCTGTCTCTCTCTCTGTCTCTGTCTCTCTCTCTCTGTCTCTCTCACTCCAGAATGCCTTGGCACAAGCTTTCTCCCAAGTCTAGAAAGCTTCCTCCTCTTCTATCTTTAACTTTCCCACGCTTCTTTCAAAGTTCAAACCCAGTCTCCCCTTCCACCACAGACCTTCCCCAGGTCATTGAGCTGTTAATTTTTTTTTCCTTTTGTGAGTAACTGCATCCAATCAGCACGCATCTTCTAAGAATCCTGCAATTGACACGGTCTCTCCTCCATTGGAATGTAGGTTCCTGGAGGGCAGGGACTATTTTTATATTTCTTCCTCTCTGCTGCTTTTCTGTTTTTCCCCATCAGAGCTCAGCACAAAGCCCGACATATACATGCTTATTAGTGGCTTCTTGACTAACTTTCCTGAGAGTAAAGACATTTGCATTCTTTCTATTTATTATGTGTGGAAGAAAATGGTTCTTTGCTTTTCACCTTCTTCTACAGTTCCATTTTAGTCAGCTGAAAGTATGGTTCAGTGTAACTCAACAATGGGCACATGAAAGATCTTTCCTATGCAGCGTTGTCTTTACTCTTTCTTTTTAACTCATATCTTACAAAGCTTTTGTAGAATGTTACCACTAAAATCCAGTAGATCTGAGTTTGAAGTCTACTTCAAGTATTTGCTTTTCATGTGATTCATTTAGCCATTCAGCCTCAGTTTTCTTATCTGTAAAGTGGGGATATTAATAACATTTATTTAAATATATGGTTAAAAGGTTATTGTGAGGATCAAATGAAGCAACCTACATAAGGAACTTAGTGACTCTTAAATGCTGTGTAAATGCCAGTCAGCTAGCCAGCTAGAAACAGTCCTAGCAGCAGTAGTAATAGAGGCGAAAGCAGTAATAGTGGTGGTGGTGGTGCTAGTGGCCACAGCAGCCATGGAGGTGATGGTGATAGTTATAATAGTAGCAGTAGTAAAGTTCCAGGCAAATAGTAGGTGCTTAATAACTGTTCTTATTAATATAATATAATGTTCTATATGAAGTTGAAGAGATCCAGGTTCCTTTCTGTATTCTTTTATTTCCTAGCTGTAGGAGTCACCATGAGCAGAGTCCTTTAATTTCTACCAGGTATCAGATTTCACGTCATTAAAATGGGGACAAAAATACCTGTTGAACAAGTTCAAATAGTCAGCGTACGCCTCAAAAATCATATTGCATGCCAAGTGCTTTAGAATCATTAACATGACATATAAATATCAATTATTCATAGACAACTGCCTTAAATGATCAAAAAACACTCCACATGCTCACTAAATAGGTAGGTAGGTAGGTACGTAGATAGATAGATAGATAGATAGATAGATAGATAGATAGATAGATAGATAGATAGATGGATGGATGTTTGGATGGATAGATGGATGGATGGATGGATGTTTGAATGGACAGATAGATAGATAGATAGATAGATAGATAGATAGATAGATGGATGGATGAGTAAATGAATGAATGAATCAATGAATGAATCAATGAATGACCTGACTTTCTGGACTTCAAAACCATACCTGAGATGCTGCCTCATTCTGAAATTCCCTCAGTTCTGACACTTCCTCAGTCTCACACATCCAACCATCCCTGAGGCCTTCCTACTCTGAAATATCCCTCTTCTAGGCAGGCTGGCACCTTTCCCATATTAGTGAGTTCTCCCTGGAGAGATGTTTTATACCATTGGGGCCTCCAGGCTAGCCAGCCATCATTTTCCTCCTCCATTTTGTTCTGAATTTTCTAGAGTTCAAAACCATATCCTTATATGAGGTTCCTTTATTTGTCTCCCCTCTCTATCTCTCCAGTTTTCAGTTTCCTTTTGTGTTTTGTTTCTGCTCATTAGACTGTAAACTCCCTGAAAACAGACACTATCTTCTTTTTGTATGAATTTTCTTTTTTTTTTTTTGCTTGTATTTTCTCCCCAGTCCCAAACACAGGGCCATTCACAGAACAACCAATGCTCGTGCTTTTGTTTGTTTGTTTTGTTTTCCCTTCTTCTTACTCTTAATAGTGATGTCCCTGACATCTTAGTCAAATGTGTTGGTCTTTCACTCCCACTAAAGTAGATGAATAACAATATAATAGAATTCTGTATAAAATCAATTATACATGTTGTTTTATTAAATTCCTAACTGGTTTAATTAATAGTTATATGTCATTAAACACATTGTTAGGAATCAACATTGGTGCTAAAGCACAAAGAAAGCAGTGGATAATGATGTAATAGAGCCAAATGAATGTTCAAAGACCAACAGTAGTATGGGCCTGGATCCCAAATAATGTATTAACAATTCCTTATTCACAGTGAGAACTGTCATGAAGAGAAACAGATTTTCATTTTTTGCTTGATTACAGAATTTCAATGACTCTCTAATGACTGCTGTATAATCACAGTAGTGTGACAAGAAAGCCATCTTGCTTGATGGTGCCCTTTCTGAAAGTATATTTCAGCCCAAAACGGGTTATTAATTTAGTCTAGAAGTAGATATCCTATCATTTCATATTCTGAGTCGTAATATAGTAGGGCTCCAAAGCTGCTGACCCTCAGTGGTCAGGGAAGAGACTCTAAAAAGCCCAAACATTAAGATTCTGAGATTTAACTGCAAAAGCTATTATGATTGGTCCCTAGCTCTCATCTCTACTATTCCAAATCATTCTGTTCTGCAACTGAGTTATAAAATCAGTTTTCCATACACTCTCACCTCAGCTGCAAACACACATTTCACTTAGGTAGTGTCATGCTACATATAGAGGGTGGAACCAAGTGGAGAAGGTAATGATGTAATCATGTAAACGTATGAGCCTTATCTCATGCTCTCCTCCTCCCCCCAACTTAATAGTATCCAATTGTTTTCCAAATAACATGTAAAAATAGTTTTCAACATTCACTTTTCTAAGATTTTGAGTTTCAAATTTTTTCTCCTTCCCTTCTTCCCTCCCCCCCTCGCCAAGAAAGCAAGGAATCTGATACAGTCTATACATGTATAATCATATTAAACATATACCATATTAGTCATGTTGTGAAAGAAGAGTCAGAGCAAAAGTGAAAGAAAAACACAATAAAGAAAAAAAGGTAGATAAAATATTCTACTTCAATATGCACTCAGACTCCATAGTTCTTTCTCTGGCTGTAAATAGCATTTTCCATCATGAGACTTTTGGAATTGTCTTAGGTCATTGTACTGCTAAGAGCTAAGTCAGTCACACTGATCCATCACACAATGTTGCTGTTACTGCATATGATTTTCTCCTGGTTCTGCTCACTTCACTCAACGTCAGTTCATGTAAGTCTTTCCATGTTTTTTTTTTTCCCCCAAATCCACCTGCTCATCATTTCTTATACCACAATATCATTCCATTACATTCATAGACAACTTGTTCAGCCATTCCCCAAGTCAAAGGCATCACCTCCATTTCCAATTCTTTGCCACAAAAAAAGAGCTGCTACAAATATATTTTTTTTGTATGTAGGTCTTTTTTTTTTCCCTTTTTAAAGATCTCTTTTGGATACAGACCTAGTGGTAGTAATGCTCGATCGAAAGGTAGGCACAGCTTTACAATCCTTTGAGCATAGCTCCAAATTGCTCTCCAGATTGGTTGGATGAGTTAATAACTCACCAACAATGGATTAGTGTCCCAATTTTCCCATAAATGTTTCATCATTTGTCATTTCCCCTTTTTTGTCATATTAGCCAATCAGCTATAGGTGTGAGGTATGGTACCTCAGAGTTGGTTTGATTTACATTTCTCTAATCAATAGTGATTTAGTCATGTCCTCCTTTTAATAAAATGAGAGCTACAATTGTCACTTGTAGGCAGCTAGGTGGCAGAGTGGATAGTGTGTTGGCCTTGGATTTAGAAAAATCTGAGTTCCAATCCTGCTTCAGATATTCATTAGCTCTATGACCCAATTAACTTCTCTTTGCCTGTTTCTTCATCTGTAAAATTGAGATATTAATAGCATCTACCTCACAGGGTTATTGTGAGGAACAAAGGTGAAAACTGATTTTTTAAATGAGGGTGCTATTTCGACACTAGTCATTAATATTAATATTAGTGAAATTGAACTAATAGATCATATTGGTCTCTGATATTTTATTTGGTATCAAGGAAAGAAAAATGGGCTAGCATCTCATGGGACCTGGGCTTGAGTCCTGACTCTAGGCAAAGGACATGTCTTCTGAGCCCTAATTCTCTCAGCAACAGAAGAGAGAGGGTGTTTGTACTGACTGGGTGCACCACCACACCTAGAAGCTACTAGATAGCAGGGTGGGCACATCTATGAACTTAGGAAGACCTGAATTCAACTTGTATGACACAGGGCAACTCAATTGTCTGCCTCAATTTACTCAAATGTAAAGCAGGGTAACAAGAGCACCTACCTACCAGGGTTATTGTGAAAATCAAATAAAATTTGTGAAGTGCTTAGCACAGATCCTGGCACATAGTAGGCACTAAGAAATGATTCTTCCCTTCTCCTGCTCTCTTCCATTCTCTGATTACCTTGGTTTCCAAATATAAAAGGGAAATCATATCATTTACACTGCCTTTGCCTACATTTGATAGGATCATGCATGTAGAAATGTTTCGTAACTACAGAGAGCAGTGGCAATATAAGTTACTATTTTGAAAAAACAAGTTACTATTATGATAGCAGAACCACATGAGCATCGATTTCAGGATGTGTGAAACACACAAATGGAGCAGTCACCATTTGGTGAGATGATTATCAAACACATGAAAGTTTGCAATTTATTTTTTTATTGCCTGCTCAAGCAATAATTGTTTGATGATGTTTGTATAATTGAGGGTTGGAGGGGATCAAAAAAGGATGATGCCTTTCTCTTTGGTTTTCTGGATGTTGTTGAAAATAAAAGCTCTTTGTTAGGCTAATGATACTTGTAAATTCCTTCTCCAGGCCTTCTAGTGATCTGTTAACTGTGATGGAACCCCGCCAAAAATTGGCTCTGGGGACTTTGGTTTAGTTACTGTTGCCAAGAAAGTCCCTGGAACTAATGATTTCAGAGTGTGTTTGGACAACAAAGAAAAAAACAAGACAAAAGTTTAGAATTGGTAGGTTTACCACCTACCTTTTCAGAACAGGAATCCATGCTAGGTTATAGAGCTATCTGATTTGACCCTTTACTAAAAATAATTTATTTATTTTTTATGTTTTTTTTTTATTTTTGTAGTGGGGGAGGTAGGGCAGTTGTGGATAAGTGACTTGCCCAAGGTCACACGGCTAGTTTTGTGTTAAGTGTCTGAAGCTGGATTTGAACTCAGGTCCTCCTGACTCCAGGGCCACTGCTGTATTCACTGAGCCACCTAGCCTCCTCCCTACTAAAAATAATTTTAAAAATTATGTATAAGTTAAATTCTCTTTTCAGTAGTCCTTAAACTTTTGTTCTTCCATAGAGCAGTCTCTGAGAATCATGAAGAGAATTCATAATGTAGAAGATAACAGAGTACTGACCTTGCAGCTGCTAAATCCTGAGTTCCCCTCCCACCTCTGACACATGCTGTCTTTTTAAGCCATGTCAGCTTACTTCATTTCTGTATTCTCTAGACAACTGTCTAAGACTACAAGTTGCAGAGAAGCTTTTGACCTACGTTGGTCACTAGGGTTTCCTGTGTCAATATTCACAAATCTAGTCTCTATCAATATCTCCATGGACCTTTCTAGGGAAGAAGAAATTAATTTTATGGGTCACTAATCCTCCACTCCCATTGGCTGCCTCCCAGAAGCCCATCTCAAAGAATTAGTCCAATTCACCAAAAAAGTAACAATTATTTGTATTCACATACAGTTTAGCCATTAAAGTGCTTTGTGTCTACTTGATTCTCTCATGGACCCTATGAGTTGAATGTTGTTCTGAAGTTTGTAATACAGGGAAGGCTCAGAGTAATTGAATGACTTTCCCAAGTGACCCATTCATCAAGTCTGACTTCTTGATTTGATTAACAGGAAACTGCGGCTCCAAGAGGATAATGTCTTTCCTTGATCACACATGCAGTAGCAATGCTAGGTCTTCTCCATCAACATTCTCCCTTCTTTGCATTAGACTGGGCTCATTCAAAGGGCCCTCTTGCATTTGGGCTCTTCCCAAAAGACAAACATACTTTGGGGCTTTTGGAGAGAGAGGGAAGGAATAAGCATTGTTATAGTTCCTATTATATACTAGGGTAAGTGTTTTTATAAATGTTATCTTATTTGATCTGGGTGATTATTATTCCCTCATGGACAGTTAGGTGGTGCCATGGTGCACAGAGTGCAGGGCCTGGAGTCAGGAAGACTTATTTCCAGAGTTCAAATCTGGCCTTAGATATTCATTAATTGTGTGACTCCTGGGCAAGTCAGCTAACCCCTTTTATATTGGTTTCCTTATGTATAAAATGAGTTGGAGAAGGAAATGGCAAACCACTCTCTGTGGAGAAAACCACAAAAGGTTTCACAAAGTGTCCCACACAATTCAAAAATTACAAAACAACAAACATTATTATTCCCATTCTATAGTTGAGGAAACAGAAGCAAATAGAGGTTAAGTGACTTGCTCCAGGTCACACAACAAGTAAGTGTCTGAGGCAGGATTTGAACTTAGGTCTTCCTGATTCCTGGAGCAGTGCTCTATCCACCAATGACTCCTTTCCCATCAGACTTGAACTCTCTTAATCATTCACATGAATAGCTTGGGTGATAAGATCCTGATGGTTCATGCCTTACCCTCCCTTCTATTTCATATGTGTGTATGTATGTATGTATGTGTGTATATATATATATATACACATATGTATTTATAATTATTCAATTCAGTTCAAAAAACACTTCTTAAATATCTATATTTGCTAGGCTGTGAGGATGCAAAGAGAACAGGATTTCTGATCTCTGAAAAAACACTGTTAATAAGAGTAAAAAACATTTTCCTTATAAGGTGCATTCTTAAAATGACTGTAAATAGAACTATGTTTTTTCATACTTTTGACTGTTTTTCATTCGTGAAACATTTTATTAAGAACTGCTTTAAAAATTTTAACATTCTCTGTCCTTCAATAGCTCTGCAACTAATAAAATCCCCTGTCAACACAGACTAGTACTGAGGAAATTTGTCATTTATAGGAGTCTAGTATTGAATCCTTCAGAAGAGCAAATAGTCATTTTTGTATTGAAAAACATTCCCTAATTAATCTGTATTAATGGGTTACAAAAGCACTTAAATCAATGGCTGTAATATAACTCAGAAGACCATTGATGTTTTTTTCTGTATTTGGCAAATCTACACCATTGTTCAATGAAGGCTATGACCTCCTAATGAGCATATCAGCATAATTACAGAATCTTAGATTTGGAAGACTCTTCAGTGGTCACTTACCGCAAGCTAAATAGTTCCCATCCCTAAAACATACCTACCAAGTAGCTAGCTGGCCAGTGACTGAAGGCTTCAGGTTAAGGTAAACTGCCTACCTCTCAGACAATATATCCCACTACTCCATACAGTAATGCAATAGATTTTTGCATGTTTCCATGTATCAAATTGAAATTTGCCATTTTTGACCTTCACTTATCGTTCTTAATTCTGCCTCTTGAGATTGAGTTGAATAGCTCCAATCTCTCTTCCATAGGGCAGTTGTTCAAATTACTTGAAGAAAACTATAATGTTTGCTTCAAGACTTCTCTTCTCCCAGGTAAACATCCTCAATTCTTTCAACTACTCCTCATGTTCCGATAGTCCTTCACTAAAAACTCCGAGTTCTTAATAACCCATCCTGTCTAAAAATGTGGTTAATACAATATTCCAGATGTAATGTGACCAGGACAGTTATAGCATGACTCTGATTGCTCATCCAGTGTTGGAATCCACTCACCTCGGATTCCCTGTTGGCACGCCTTCCTCACTCACCCTCCCCTGGGTCTTCAGACATCTCTGGATTCCTTTCTCGAGCAGAATGCCCCGCACTCACAGATGAGTTTAGAAATGCAGCTTTATTGTTACATCTTCTCTTCCCTTCTTTCTCTCTCTTCCCTTACCTCTTACTTACCTCTTACTCTTACCCCTTTCCCTCCCCTTGCTCCCCATTATCTCCCCCTGGGCAGACTAAGTCACATGCCTCAGCAACAGGGGCAAGAAGAAAGGGGGAGGGGCTATCCTGTCAGATGATACATGCTCAATGCTGTTAGTCCAAAGTTTATATTCCGGTAAGGCAAACAGCCTTATCAGGGCTCTGGCTCCTAGCACCTTGGAATGCAACAGACCACCCAGAGGGCAGCAGGAGGGAACAATGGGGGTTGGGGGCCCAACAATCCAGAGAGCCAGTTGAAGTCTTTCCTAATTTACCATTCCATTTTTCCTCAAAGGCAATAAAGATGACTTCATTAAATGATCATTTTCACTATTCTTTGGACTCTTGCCAATGTCTCCACTTTTTCTTTTTTTAATTCCAGCAAGAAAATTAGGTATAACCATAAAATAAGAATCTATCTTGTATAGAATGTAGCCCCTAATGAGAAATATGAAAAAGAGAAAGACTGTTTTCAGCTGGACAAGTGAAGGAGATATGCACAAGGGAGGTAGCTCTTGAGTTAAGCCTTGAAGGAAGTAATGTCAACAGGTTGACCCTTTGGGAGAAGGGGAAGTTCATGTGAGGCAAAAGAGAACAGGTGAAGCACAAAAAGGCCAAGTGTAATAGGTGAGTAGTAATGAAAAGAAAGATGGTGTTCTTTTTAAACTTTCTACTGATGACAGCAGTCCTGAGCTTTAGAAGTCATTCTTAGAAAGTATGTTTCATAGAATGTGTATTCCATGTGGAATCCACCTCCATTCTCACACCTTGGGGTGATGGGGTTTGTTGGGCAGGGGGATGCTATGCTCTTCTGAGCATTTGGATTAGTCGTTAATTACAAAAAGATTAGACTTCCTCATGCCTGATTTTTCATGAGGTTTTTGCTGATACTACAGGCCTTTGGTTCAAGTCAACAGTTAGCTTCAGGATATTTTGTAACAGGAAATTTTTCCCTAATGACAAAGAGGGTGATTAGACTGAGAATTTGCAAAAGAATGAGCAGAGGCAATGTCCCAAATAGAGAGACATCATGAGAATAGCTATCCTACATGGAGGAGGAGAGAGGGGCTTCTACACAGTGGGCAAGTGTAGATGAATCTTGAGTCCCTCTGATATATTAGGGATTTTTTAAGTTATTGATTTCTTTTGCCTTTACATCACATTTTATTTTATTTTATTATTCATTTATGGGATAAAACAAATGTTTTTTTTTTAATATATTTCACCATTTCTGTAGCCTGTAAGACTCCTCCTGTGAAAGTGTTAAAAAAAATTAATTGGCAAAATCAACCATGACAGTAACCATTTCTGAAAGTATATGAAACATTTCAGACATAATTCCACTCCTCTTGGTGGGAAGGAGAAAAGGACATGTTCTTCTCTACTTCCTGGGATCCCAGCAGTTTAATAATGAGAATGGCCTCTTCGGTCTCAGTTTATTGTTCCTTCCACTTACATTGCTTGGTTGATTGTATGTATCACTGTCCTGATCCTACTTAAGTCATTCTGTATCATTTTCATTGGCTTTCCCAAGTTTTCTCCAAATCCCTCATTAGATCCTGCAAAGATATTCTACCAAAGGTGTTTATCCTGGGGTCAGTGAGCTTTTTAAGATAGATAGATAGATAGATAGATAGACTGATAGATAGATAGATAGATAGACTGATAGATAGATAGATAGATATGGAGACAGAGAGAGAGAGAGAATTAGATAACTATTTCACTGTAATTATAATTGGTTTTCTTTCTAATTCTTTGTATTTCATTTTCTGCATTTAAAAACAATATTCTGAGAAGGGGTCCATTGACTTCTCTAGATTGCTAACTTTGTTCTTGATGCCAAAAAGATAAAAAAAACCTCCCGCTTTAAAAATATGTTTTGGTATTTTGCTTGGTTTTAATATAGAAATCTTGCTTGTGATTTGTCAGACTGACTCCCAGGTATTTTATGGAATTTGTCGTTTGTTTCAATTAGATTTCTTTTGCATTACTTGCTTCTGTATTTGTTATTAATACATATATAAATGCTATTTCTCATTGCAAATGTGTTTTCTAGTCTATTTTATTTAAAATTTTATTAGCTCAAGTGATTCCTTTTACTATTCTCTGGTACTTTCTAAATAGGCTATCTTGTCATCTGTAAATGCAACCATTTGTTTTTCTATTTTTTTAAAAAAAACGTCTCCCACGATTGCATGGGTAACTTCTTTCTCTTGTCATTTCTACAGGAAGAATGACTAGAATAATGTTTAACTGAAGGAAAGAGGATATTTGTGCTATAGATGTGTGCTTATTGGAAAAGTTTCTAATTTTGCTCCATTGTTATGAATAATGTTTCAGTTGTAGTAATGTTGCTGTTGGCTTCTTAACTTACTACAAAGAGCCTATAGGTTCATAAATATGTCTTATACTTTGTTAATGGCCCTTATTGGTTCTTTAGATATGTTCATTTGATTATATCTGGTTTCCTTTATAATAAGATTTCCCCTCCTAATTTATCATCCATGCATCCCTGGTATAAAACTGCCTTGGTCATAGTGAAATAAAAAACATACATACATATATAAATGTATATAAATACATATACATGCGTATGTATATATATATATACACATATATATATATATAGAGAGAGAGAGAGAGAGAGAGAGAGAGAGAGAGAGAGTGAGAGAGAGAGAGCGAGAGAGAGAGAGAGAGAGAGAGAGAGATAGCTTTTGGAAATATTTTAATTTTTTAATCTATATTCTTTGGCCATATTGGTCTCCAGTTCTCTCAATCTACTTATTCCTATCTTGATGTAGGTATCAGTACTCTCTTTGATGTATAAGAAAGGAATTTGGTAGTTTGCTTTCTTTCATTATCATTAAGAATAGTTTGGGTTGCCTAGGCATAAACTGTTCTTCAAATTTTGGTTACAATCCACTTGTGCTTCTCTGTGACCCAGAATTTTGTTTCACTCTTATTTGCTTTTGCCTTCACCAGCTCCTTTACCCCTTATTTAATTTGGATTTCTGAGATAGGGCTACTTAGGATCCTTATTTCATATTCAGTTAATTCAAGTATTTCATATACATACTCACACATACTTTCTGGGCAAGAATATTTGATTGGTAGGTAAGGAAAACAACTGTTCCCATAGTTTACCTATTTTTAGCCAAACATTTGGCAAAATCTTACCCACATAAAAAATAAAGGGCTATGGTTTGGGTGCTGGTATTGTTTTGTATAATAAGAGTAAGGTCTAGTGAGTAGTCGTTAGTGCTGCTGCATGAACTGGAAGTCTCTAATAGAAGATCCTTGGGATCTGTGCTTGGCCCTGAACTTATTCTTGTTCTTATTCATGACTTGGATAAAGCATAAGTGACATGATTTAATTTGTATGAGACAAAGACCTGGGAGTAGATATGGGAAGTAGGAGTAAACATGGTGTAAGTGAGAGTTGGGATTCACAAAATCTCAGAGAGAGAACTTGGGGCCTATTCTAATCAGATGATTTTTGATACAGCTAAGTAAAAAATACTATGATTGAGCTTGAAAGTAATCAACTTTCTCAAGGGCAATACGGGAAGGACTATACAAAAGAAAAATTAGAGGGTCTTAGGGGACTTTAAACAAAAACTAAATGAGCACTTATCAGGAAAGTTGAAACATGGATGCTTCTGAAGGTCATGATTGGAGCTGACCTCAGTTATTTCCTTCCTCCCTGAGATTCCGTCATTGGGCAACTTCCCCTTTCCATCCATCCTAGAGTCACTACTTCTATGTCCTCGTGATGCTGTGCAGACAGGTCCCCACAACCACCCCTAATCCCATTCCTTATAGCATTATAGAACCCAATTAAATTCATGTCAACTCCACTCCATTGAGGTTTATTGGATGGAGTGCTCGACATGGAGCTAAGAAGACCTGCGCTCAAAACTAGCCTTGGATATTTGCCACCCATGTGACCCTGTATATATCACTTAAAATCCCTTATTCTTGATTACCTCATTTATCCACTTCATAATGTTTGTTATTCAGATCTAATAAACTGATGTCTACAGAAAGCTCAGCAAACGTAAGAACACTATGCAAATATCACCTGTTGTTATTTACACAAAGTAGACTCTTAATAAATGAATGCTTGCCATTTTCTAAAGGAACATATTCAATACCTGTGCCATACTAGGCATTGTGGTTGGCAATGGAGATACAAAAATCAAAGCCAATTAGACCTCATGACTTTAAAGTCTATTTTTAGACTAGAACAGAGAGTTCATTGTCAGTGAAAATTGTCTCATTGTTAATATGACAGAAGGTCTCTAGTGAAATATGCCAGAGATCTTTGCCTGGCCTTGTGCTATTTAACATTTTTATCAATAACTTTGACAAATTGAGAGATGGCATATTTTTCCAGCTTACAGATGACTCAAAACTGGGAAGGACAACTTGTAGCATAGCACACAGCAGAGTTGGGACTGGAAAGGATCTTGACATTCTGAGAATTGGGTTAAATCTAATAAGACAAAATTCTGTAGGGAGAAATGAAAAATATTGCCCTTGAATATAAACAATCAACTTTGCAAATATAACATAGGAGAGGAGTAGAGAGATCAACATTCTGAAAAGCAACTAGGAATATTGTGGACTGAAAACTCAAGATGAGGGACCAGTGTGGTATAGAAGATGAAGAAAAAAAGTGTCTCCTATTTTCTTTGCTAATAATCCACATGCACCAGCAGAGGATCAGCTACTCTGTCTCCTCTCAGACTTCTAGGAGATGTTGAGGGAGTTCGGTAGTTATCTTTCTTATATGATAGCTCACAAGCTACCACTGATATGCTTGCCCCATAACTATCAGTTACTATTAATTAATTTTCCATCTTAATCAGGTGAAGAAATGGGTATTTTCTACAGAGTATAATTGGTACATCACTCCTCTTCCAACCAACATCACCAAAGAACCCTTCCAAATCTGTGGCACATTCTGCCAGCAGTATATTCAGCAGCCAAAGGCAAGTAGACTGATGATTAGATAGCATGCTTAATATGGCAAAGGGATAGCTCACCTGCTCCTGGAAGTCTTTTTTGCAAAAGTCCTGGAGATGTTCCCAGTAAGATGGTGCATCTTATCTTCTGGGCTTTTCTGGGGAGAGCCTTGAATCCACCTCTCTCATCATGCACATGCTGCCATCAGTTGTTTCTGTCCTGAGGGACCTGACAGGATATCGATGGAGAAGTTTATATCCTTTGTCCTGCTGAAATTCACAATGACCTCCTCTGGTAAAGTGTGGAAAAAAAGAAGGTACCCATGTGAACTTTCCCCACTCTGCCAGTGGTTTCTTCTCAAAATCTTGCTTGATTCTAACTAGGTCATTGATCTCATTCAAGTACCATGGGATATCACCAAATGACTTAAGCAATAAAAATAGATATCTTTTGCAACATCCTTACTGTTCACTTATTGACTTTCAAAGACATCTAAATTGACCATAAAGTTTATGCACCTAGTTTAATGACTATAGGTGGATTTATTACAAATTGATTCAAGGCATGTATCAAGGACTTTTTCATATTAAAGAACCATGAAGATGAGCTTTTTACCTTTTGTGGGTATCAGGACATAGCCTTTTGCTACTCTATTGGAAGGGTTCTTTCTTTTGGTTTGACCTCATCTTCTACAAAAGCTAATGGAAACTTTGGTTGAATTATAAGGATTATTGCTTCCAGAAATGGGGGTGAGGTGAGGTTAACCTACTATGATTTGCTTCTGTTCAGAGTGTTGTGTCCTTTTATGTTAAGACATTG
>JAQQSU010005137.1:0-13886 GCA_028627135.1 Pseudochirops cupreus | reverse complement strand
GGATGGATGGAGGGGAGGGGAAGTTGGGGGGGAGGGTTGTTAGAGGCACACACTTTTGTAAAGGGACAGGGACAAAGTAGAGAATGGAACAAGTGAGGGGTGGAATAGGAAGGAGGGAAATATACATGCACTGGGGTAGGGACATCCATCTTGCCCTACTGGAAAGTTAGAGGGGTGATTGGGGAGGATATAGGAGATAGCAGATTGGGGGAAGGGGTATACAGTGGGATCCTTGTTTTGGGGTGGTGTGTAGGGGAAAGACAGGATAAATATTTGTAAATCAAAATATCATGGAAAAGAATGATGTAAAATAAACAAAAGTTTAGAAAATAAAAAAAAGGAAAAATCTACTGAGCAGAAAAATAGATACAGTAAAGATAACTTTAAAAATTATTACACTCCTGGAAAGTCGTGATCAAAATAGAGCCTAGTTATCATCTTTAAAGAAATTATCAGGGAAAACTGCCCTGATATTCTAGTACCAGAAAGGAAAATAGATACTGAAACAATCCACCAATTACCTCCTGAAACAGATCCCAGAAGGAAAACTCATAGGAGTATTGTTGTCAAATTCTAGAGTTCCCTGGGCAAGGAGAAAATATTGCAAATAACCGGAATGAAACAATTCAAGTATAGTGGAAACAGTCAGGATAACACAAGATTTAGCAGCTTCTGTATTAAGGATTGAAAGATTTGTGATATGATATTCTTGAGGTTAAAGGAGCTGAGATTAAAATCAAGAATCACCTAACCAGCAAAACTGAGTATAATCCTTCAGAGGAAAAATGTATATTCAATGACACATAGTACTTTTAAGTACTCTTGATGAAAGACCAGTGATTAATAGACAATTTGACTTTCCAATACAAGAAATTAGAGAACCATGAAAAGGCAAACAGGAAAGAGAATTCATACAGGAAATATTAAAGTTGCACTGTTTACATTCTTGCATGGAAAGATGATACTTGTTACTCATGAGACCTTTCTCAGTATTAGGGTAGTTGGAGGGAATGAGTTGAATATGAATGGATGATATCTAAAAAAAACAAGATTTAGGGAGAGAGAGGAATGTACTAGAAGAGGAAGAAAGTGAAGTAGAATGGGGTACACTGTCTCACAAGCAAGAGGGAATGAGTGAGCTTTAGAGTCATTTGACTTAAGGAGGAAATAACATTCAATTGGGTTTCAAAATCTATCTTACTCTACAGCAGGGGTTCTCAACCTATGGGTTATGTTCAATTTAAATGCATCCTGCATATCAGATATTTACATTATGATTCATAACAGTAGCAAAATTACAGTTATGAAGTAACAACGAAAATAATGTTATGGTTGGGGGTACTACAACATGAGGAACTGTATTAAAGGGTAGCGGCATTAGGAAGGTTGAGAACCACTACCCTACAGGAAAGTAGAGGGGAAGGGGATAAGAAAGAAGGGGGTGATAGAAGGGACGGCAAATGAGAGGAGGGAGTAATCAGAAGAAAACACTTTTGAGGAGGGACAGGGTTAAAGGAGAAAATGAAATAAAGGGAGGCAGGATAGGATTGAGGTAAATATAGTTAGTCTTTTATAACATAACTATTATGGAAGAGTTTTGCATGACTACACATGTATAACCTATATTCAATTGCTTGCCTTCTCAATGAAGGTGGATGGGGATTGAGGAAGGGACAGAATGTTGAACTCAAAGTTTTAAAAACAAATGTTAAAATTTTTTTCACATGTAACTAGGAAATAAGACCTATAGGCAAAGGGGTATAGGAATCTATCTTGCCCTATAGGAAAATAGAAGGGAAGGAGATAAGAGAAGGGGTGGTGTTGTGATAGAAGAGAGGTAATACTGGGGGAAGGGCTAATCAGAATGAAAACCACCTTGGGTGGGGGGAGTGGAGAGATGGGAAGAAATTTTGGAATTCAAAATCTCATGGAAGTGAATGTTGAAAATTGAAAATAAATCAATTAATAAAGAAAAAAGAAATTTAAAACTGCAACCCATTAGCAGAGAGGTTCAGTTTCTCCCTTCCTCCTCATGTAACATCACTTACATACATTCTGAATCTCTCTCAAATGAGAGCTTGACCCTCACAAAAGTGGTCCCATTCTATCAAATCTTCTTCAGCATAACTCTCTTCCCTTAATCATCCTCTCTTTCTCACTTATCTTCACTCTCTTCCTGATTCTTTGATGGTTTTCTATTGCCTATAAATGTCTTTCCAGTCTTAAAAAATGACAAGAAAAACAAAAAAAAATCAATCCCACAAAAACTCCTTTTTGATCTGTACGTCTTCCTTTAGATAAAATTCCATTTCACTTCTCCCTTTGTCATCAATACTTCCTCAGAAGGCCATTTACAATGGATATGTCCCTTTCCTTTCCTCTTGTTTCTTCTCAAATCTCTATAGTCTGGCTTCCAATCTTAGTCATCCACTAAAACAGCTTCCTCCAAAATTACCAGTGAACTCCTTTTCTTTTTTTCCAAGTTGCATTTCAAGACATCCATTTTTACAAAATTTTGAGTTCTAAATTTTTCTCCCTCCTGACAAGTTTTCTAATATGATAGGAATTTAACATAGGTTATATATGCGCTATTATGTAAAATATATTTCTATATTAGTCATGTTTCTGGAAGCAGAAATGGATTTTAAAAAAACATACATACAAAAGAATAAAATCATAAAAAGGAGACTTCCAGCTATATTCTTAGTTGATCAATTCTTTTTCTGGATGTGGAAAGCATTTTCCTTCATGAACCCTTTGTAGTGGTCTTGAATCATTGTGTTTCTGAGATTTGGGTCATACATAGCATCTAGTGGTGTTCCTAGATCGAAGGGTATGCACAATTTGGTTGGTCTTTGGGCTGAGTTCCAAATTGCTCTCCAGAACAATTAAATCAGTTCTCAATTCCATCAATGGTATATTAGTGTTCCAATTTTTCCATGTCCTCTCCAGCATTTATCATTTGCAATTTTCCTTTTTTTGTAATTTTAGGCAATCTGCTATATCTGAGGTGGTATCTCAGAGTTGTTTTAATTTGCATTTCTCAAATAAAATATGATTTAGAGCACTTCTTCATATGCCTATAGTTTTGATTTCTTCATCTGAAAACTGCCTGTTCATATCTTTTGCCAATCTATCAATTGGGAATGTCTTGTATTATTATGAATTTGACTCAGTTCTCTCTATATATCTTAGAAATGAAGTGTTTATTAGAGTCTTGCTATAATGACTGTTTCCTTGCTTTCTGCTTTCCTTCTAATCTTGGTTGCATTGTTCTCTTTGTGAAAAGGCTCTGTAATTTAAAGTAATCAAAATTTTTTATTTTACATTACATAATGCTCTCTATCTCTTGCTTAGTTATGAACCTGTAACTCACTTAACTTCTTGTTTAAGAGTTTAGATGCTATACCGCTTGGTGAATTTGTGAGGCATATTGATTTGACTTCATTGTCCTTGGAACCATTTAGGAAGCTTTAATTTCCTTCTTTATGTCTTTTAATTAGATGTATTTTTTGTTCTTGCTTTGTCTGAGATTAGTAGCTCTACACTCTGCTTTTCTTTCATTTTGTTTTTGTTTTTACTTCAGCTGAAGTATAATAAGTTCTTCTCTAGCCCCTTACCTTAATTCTGTGTGTGTCTCCCTGCTTCAAGAGTTTTCCTTGTATGTATCATATTGTAGGATTCTGGTTTTTGATACATTCTGCCATCTGCTTCCATTTCGTTTGAGGATTCATCCTATTCCCATTGACAGTTATGATCATTAACTATGTATTTCCTTCCATCCTACTTTTCCTCCTCTTTGTTCTCTCTCTCCTTTCACACTTTCTCTTCTTGATAGCTTTTTTTTTTTGCTTATGTCAACTGCTTCTCCCACTATGCTCTCTTTTCTGTCAGTGCCCTGTGAGTTCACTTCACCTCCTCCCCTCCTACTTTCCTGAATGGTAAGGTAGATTTCTATATTCAACTGGTTGCATATCTTATCCTTTCTTTAAGCCAATACTGATGAGTTTAAAATTAAAATGATGCCCATCACCCCTCACCCACCCTTCCATCTTTCTTTCTACTTTATAGGTTTTTCCATGCATTTTCATGTGAAAGTTTCCTTTCCCTTCCTTCTATACCCCGTATACTCCTCTTTCTCATCCCTCAATCATTTATGCCATTTCCTCAAATTCACCTTATACCACCCTCCCCACTCCCCCCCCCCCAAACACACATCCCTCCTAGCTGTACTATTAGTGGTACAATTTTTAAGGACTAAAATTATCACCTTCCTATTTAGCAATGTATACAATTCCGCTTGTTGGATCCTTTTTGTCTTTATTTCCCTTTTTCCCTTTTTTGGCTTCTAGTCAACCTTGATAATGTAGATCAAATTTTTTCTTCAATTCTGGTCTTCTTCTTATGAAAATTTGAAAGTCGTTCAATGCCAATTTTTTCCCCTTGATATAATATTCTTATGTTTGATGGGTAGGTGATTCTTGGTTGTAGTCCTAACTCCATGTTCCATGACCACTGATCCTTTAATATTGCAGCTACTAAGTCCTAAGTCCTGTGTAATCCTGATTGTGGCCCCTTATATTTGAATTGTTTCTTTCCTTGACCTCACAGTTTTGTAATTTAGCTATAATATTCATTGGAATTTTTATTTTGGGATGTCTTTCCTAAGGTGACTGGTGGATTCTTTCAATGCCTGTTTTGCCCTCTGGTTCCAGGACATCAAATCAGTTTTCCTTGATAATTTCTCAAAAAATACTGTCCTGCTTTTGATTATGGCTTTTAGTTAGTCCAATGATTCTGGCATGCTCTCTCCTGGATCTGTTTTCTAGATCAATTGGTTTCGTCTTTTTTTCCAATGAGATATTTTACATTTTCTTCTATTTTTTTTCCTTTGAATTTATTTGATTGATTCTATATTTGTTATAGAGTCATTAACTTCTGTCTGCCCAATTCTTGATTTAAAGGAATTGTTTTCCTCAGTTTGCTTTTGTACTTCCTCTTCTAAAAAAGAAAAACAAAATCATTACAAAGGAAAGAGTGGAGCAAATGAACTGAAAATTATTCATTTTAAATTGATCATCTTTTAGGGAATATGTTACACTCATTCAGTAACTATGACATTAAATGGTGGCAGATATTTTACGTAAAGTACTTTATCTTATGATGGACAAAATTTTAAATTATTTTAAATATCTACTTGGCATCAGAAAGATTAACTTAGACATATCTTAGTGTACCTATTCAAACTAATGATATTTCTTTGATAAAATTATTCTTTCCCCATTATGTATTTAATTTAATTATGCCTTGGTTTAAGTTTTCATTGGTTTTATGCAAACAAAATTGTTTTTATTTGTTTGTTTTAAGTTCTTATTTGAGCAGTGAAATAAGGGAGAATAAGGGAGAAATGTGCTGCTGAGGTGAATTCAGATGGAAGAAATTATGTATTATGTCCCTTTTACAGAAAACTCAAGGTAATAAAACTAGGCTTAGGGATGGTGATTTTAGACGTGTTTGAAAATGAAAGAAAATGTGATATTTAGAGAAGTGCATGTCACTTAAAATGTATGAATACATCTTAAAGTTAGTTTTGTGCAGTTAAAGAACTTTGGTTTAGCAGTCAGGAACCCTTGGTAGTAGACCCAGCTTTATCATTGATTTGCTAAGGCACTGTGGCAAATCATTGTTACTCCAAAGGCCTAATTTTCTTCATATCTAAAATGAAGCAGTTGGGGTATTTTCCCCATATTTCTATTTTTTATCAGACTGTGTCTACATAGATACTTTATTCTTCGTAGTCATTATTACAAGAGTTACTGACACAAAGATAAGAAAAACCGACTATTATGTCTATGACAGTTGACCACTTGAATTTATTTACAATGTGCATTTTAATAGATCCCAAAACACTCAAAGATTTTGGATTAAGCTATGATAATAAGAATGTCTTTAGTCTGCAACAGCTGTTTTTACTTCCCTGGATTGTCCTGGTAAGCTGTCTGATTAAATCTTAATGGTGACAACTGTCCAGACAGTAGGAAGACACATTTTCCTTAAACTGATCTCACTAGAAAATAATTGTGTTTGTGGTCTGTTGGAAATCAGCTGTTTAAATGTCTGTAATTAATTCAACATGCAAGTGGGAAAAACAACAGATGGTTATGGTGGAGGGATTCCTTTCTAATGGTGAGAAGAAAAACTGCATGAATAACAAGTATTTTCTTTAAATCAAGTTAAAAACAAAAGAAGACCTATATAACCTTATGCTGTGGTTAATGTTTCTTCAACAGCACTTCCTTCTTTTGCTTTTCTGAACCACTTCATGAATCAAAATTACTGTTTAAAATCTATATTGTATTTTAGGAAAATCAGAGAAATTAATTAAATTATGCTCTTGACCAAAGAGAATCACAGAGTAGTATATGGGGAACCACATCTCTTTCATGTAGCCCTGCAGTTTAACTCCCCTAGAGCCAAGATCATGAGTGGGCTCATATCCACTCAAAATTTGAGCTTGCAAGTGCTCACCAAGGTATTTATTTTACTAGTCTACCAGATTTTTCATTCAAAACAAAATAATTTAATGAAATAAAATAGTGAGTAAAATCATAATAAAACATTCCCCCCTTAAAAAAAACCCTAGAGACTATATGCAGAGGGTTTCACATGAAGGAAATACATGTGCTAGGACATGCAAATGGAAGTGCAAGCACCTTATGCTTCTGATCTTTTAAGCCTAATGATATCTTCGGATAATGTCATCATAGTGCTTCATCAGAGCCTTCTTGGTACTGATCTTTTGTAATATGTTGTCTCTGGCGAACTGTATTTCACTGTTCTTTATTTTTTTTTCAATGACTTTTTTATTTACTTTTAGTTTACAAGATTCAGTTCCACAATCACTGGAGTTTCAGATTTTCTCCCCTCCCTTCTCCCCCCCCCCCCATGGTGGCGTGCAATCACGTATAGGAGCTGCAAATACTTTCACATTGTACAACAGTCTGGTTCTATAGAAGGGTTGTAAACAATGAGTTAATAATGGGAAAAAAGAAACAAAATCAAACACGAAAAAAGAACGATAGCATGTATTGCTTCAGTCTCCACTTAAACTCTAGTCTTTCTAGATCTTGCTCTGAATGTAGATATCTCCTTCCATCCTGAGACCTGTAGAGTTGTCTTATAGCTGTGGGTTGCTGAGAAGAGTCCAGTTCATCAAGGTCGGTCATCACACATATGATGTGTCTGTCATTGTGTACAAATTTTTCCTGGTTCTGCTCTTCTCACTCAGCATCAATTTGTATAACCTTCTCCAGGTAGTTATGAAGTCCATCTCCTTCCCATTTCTTATAGCAAAACAGTATTCCATTACATTCATACACCACAACTCGTTCAGCCATTCCCCAATTCATGGGCAACCCTTATATTTCCAGTTTTTTGCCACCACGAAGAGAGCTGCTGTGTTCTTAATGACAGAATGTTAAAGTTAAAGGATTCAGATATATTAATTTTATTTTAACAAAAAATGAAAAGTAGTTTATATCATTAGTTTTAACCTGATATTTGGTTTTACTTGAAATGTAATTAATGAAGGTGTGGTTTGGTGGGATTTGAAGGTTGTCAATTTAAGTCAGATTAATTTTGAATATTTGATTGGTGTTATTTAACTGATTAAGCATTTTGAAAACTGAAATAGCACTCATAAATGTATACACATATAAGTAGATAACATTTATTACTTGTTTTTGTAATATTTATTCTTTTCTTTTTTTAATGAAATATTCACACTTTTAAGGTTTTAATTTAGACAAGAGTCATCTCCATGCTTTAGTGATTCCTCTCAGTTCAATTTTGTAATAGAATATCTACTTTATTCTATTTATCATCCATATATTTTGCATTTAAAGTACACATCTCAACCTGCAAAACTGTAATCTTCTTTGAATATTATCTTCAATGAATTTACAGATTTACAGAAGTTACAGATTTACAAATTTACAGATTATTCTTCAGCTTTCCTTCTTTCTACATTGCCAATATATTTCTATATTGCTAATATTGTTTTTGTTTAGAAAATTCCAGAATGAATGTATGAAATCTTCCCTTCCTAAGTGAAATGACTGTGGCAGAGAAGGAAGGAAACAAACAAACAAAAGATGAATAGGAAGTGCCTTTTAAATATGTAATGCCTCACCTCGGGTTACTTACAGTGTTGTTATTTTTCCCCCATCTAGTTCTCAATTCTTTAAATTATTAAAAGCATTCTATGATATAGGTGATTTTCCAATTAAAATGTCAGTCTCATGGTCAGGAAAACATGGATTAAAGTTCTGTCTCCTATGTAATATCTATATGCTAAAGACAAGATACTTAAACTCACATTGTCCCCAGGAAACTATATGTTAGAGAGAAAGGGCAAATCTGAATTGGTGGAGTGAGTTTCCATGCTGGGAGTTCCCATCACCAATGTACTAATAAAGAAAATATGTCTGGAAAAAAAGACACAGACAGAGACACAGAGATGGAGACAGAGATGTTGAGAGACAGTAATAATGACAGAGCCGGAGGCAGAGAGATAAAGGGGAAAAAATGCTAGCCTTTAAAGACATTGCTATCTGTCTATGTTGCAGGATGTATAGGAAAATTAGATAGACAGGTCAAATATAAGCAGAGGATTGCCAATTTTCCCTGTTGATATATAGCTTGCAGGAAAGGACTTTTGAATGTACCAAAGTGTACAGTCTATCATTTTTCCAAAAGAAAATATGACAGGAAAACAGCCCTATCAGAAAGTCTATAAAGAAAAGCACCAACTCTTCCAGGTAGATGGTTAATGATCAATAAACTGTTGAAGCATGAACTAATATTAGAGTTAAATAATTAAGCCTTCTTCTCTAAAGGTTTCTTTAAAGGTGACTAGTCTAACACTTTGACAGTCTGAGATGAAAAGACCCCAGGGCTATTTACCTGTCTCTCAATAACTCAATGATATTTAACAGTTTCAAAGTCATAAAGCACAAAGTGGGTATAGCAAGCAATACTTTGTTATTTGTGAAGATACTTTTCTATAAGCTGAGCAACTTGCTGACAACAGGTGGGCTCTAATAGTTTTGCTTGAGTAATGACAATTCCCAAAATGTCTGAATTAGTAGAAGCTTAATGAAAAGGTAGAGACAGAAAACTCGGGGTTTATTATTTGTGGGAAATGCAAAAAGACAACACATTGGTCACCCAATATGGAGGGGAAATTATTGAAAACTGGAGGTAGTAGCCTAGGCTACATGTGTCTCTTTGTTATGGTTCGGTTGTTTCAGTCATGTCTGACTCTCTATGACCCTATTTTGAGGTCTTCTTGGTAAAGATACTTGGTAAAGAGTGGTTTGCCATTTCCTTTCCTAGCTCATTTTACAGTTGAGGAACTGGAGCAAACATGGTTAAGTGACATGCCCAGAGTCATAAAGCTAACAAGTGCCTAAGGCTAGATTTGAACTCAGGAAGATGAGTCCTTCCTGACTTCAGACCCAACACTCTCTCCATTGTGCCACCTAGCTTCCCAGATAGTTCTCTATAGTACCCTCAAAATATTAGACTTCACATTCTTCTATCATCTTGAACCTCTTGTCAAGAAATAGAAATAAACAAAAAAGTAAAAAGACAAGTATTTCTCCAAGCATAGTTATCGTCTATTGCATGGAACCGATGTTCCCAAAATAGATGGCTATTCTGATACACTTTTTGGAATAAAGAAACAATCTTTCAAGTATTGCCTGCCTATCTGCTATAGGTTGGTTACTAGGTGAGTTGGAGGGGAGGTTACATTTGCCAAAGGCCAGTCTATTAATATCTTTGTTGGTAGAGAGGTCTCTAAAGACCTTTTCCTTCATCTGAATTCTTACAGCTTTTATGGTCTGTACAATATAATTTAGTATTTATTTCATAAAGTCTTCCATCCAATGTTGTTTTACATGTGTTAACTGTATCTCCTGTGCTGGATTATAAGCTCATTGAAAGTGAGGATCCAAATATCTCACTTCATTTTTTCCTTACCTTCCAAGACCAGTAAAATACTTGCATCACTGCTTTCTAGTATTGGAGTTTTCCTCTTTTACTCTATTCCCTTTGTTAAATTAGGATAATGGAATTGGCCAGGCCACGGGTCTTTAAAACTCCTGAATGCTGGTGAACATTCTCTGTTATTTATTTGCAAAATGTGTTGATAGCCTTAAGTAATTTAAATAATTTAATCCAAATGTTTAATAAAAAGATGGTTGCTTAACCATCTAGACTTGGAAAGGAATATATGGCAATACAGAGCCAGCAAGGCTTCATTAATCATAGGGCATGCAGATTAATGTCATTTTTTCTTATGAGGATATTACCAAACTGGTAGAAAAGAGTGATTCTGCATTTATAATGTACATTTATGTTAGCCAATCTTTTGATAAACATTTCATAATATTATTATAAGATAATAGCATAATGCAATTACCTGGAAACAGAATTAGAAGATTTCAGACCTGGTTAGACTTTTAAACTCAGTGTTAATCATTCAATATGAATTTGGAAGGAGGCCAACAATATAGTATGCCAGGAGCTGTGCTTGGTCCTATGCTTATTAATGTTAACCATTGAAGTAGACAATCACAGAGAGGAAAGCATAATCAATTAAAGCTGGGAAGGAAAACTAATATACTCAATGATAATGTTGGAATCCAAAAGATCTGGACAGGCTAGTGCATTGCAATGAATCTAATAATATGAATTTCAGCATAGCTAAATGTAAAGTCTTGTATGTGGGTAGAAGTATTCATCTCTGAAAGTATACAACGTATACTAAATGTAGTTGAATAGCTGTTGTTCTTGAAAATAGCTGGGGGAATTAGTTGAGGACTATAAGTTTAATATGAATCAGTAGTGTAATATTATAGCTAAAATCTAATTCAATTTTTGGTTGCATATAGTTATAACTTAGAGAAATAGCAAGTTCATAGTCTTTATTGCAATCTGCCTTCCTCACATGCTATTTTGAACAATGTACTCAATTCTAAATACCATAGTTTGACATTTTGAATAGTATAGTATTAATAGGGGTACAACCAAGATAGTAAAGCTATTTGATTCTGTCATATGAGGATCAGTTGAAGGAACTAGGCATATTTATCCTGGAGATTAAAAAAAAATTCAGGAAGGAATGATGATTGTTTTCAATTATTTAATGAACTATCATGTGGACATTGACTAGAATTGGCATTAGATGGTAAAATGAAGCCTAATGAAAAAGTGAAAAAGATATCATTATTAAGCTTACTTTCAGGAAGACTTTCTAAAAACCCAAGCTTTTACAAATGGAATGGTATGATTTGAGTGGGGGTGGATTCCCACAAAAGCTTGTGTGCAGTAACTGATTATTCAATTTTCAATTAAAATTCAACTGGATTGAATAGAGTTTGGAGAAGTTTTTTTTTTTTTTCAAACCCACAGGGTATAGTATCCAGTAGAGTCTACACTAAATGTTACATATGATGTGGTAATATAACTTTAATACACAAATATGAGAAAGAGTAGAGTAGCAGTTGGACTGGAAAAAGTGAAGTCTAAAAAAAATTACTGATCTAATTTTTAAAAGCAAAAAAATTGAGGAGCATATAGTATGAAATATTCTAGTATTCATAAACATCCAGAAATGGAAGCACAGGAAACAAGGATAACAAGAATAGGATGAAAGAACACCTCCTCTGTTTGTAATTGAAAGTAGTTCATAACCTGGCACAGTCTTCATGTTTTAGCTCTATTCCACATGACTCCCTGTTGCATTCTCAAGAGTCTAGCCAAATTGTAATACTTAGTGGTTCTCAAAAGTGACATTCTGCATCATATCTCACCTTCCTCACACAGATTGTCCACAATGTTGAGAAAACCCTCCCTCCTCAACTCTGTTTCTTAGAATTTCTAATTTCTTCCAACATACTGTTCAAGCACTATGTTTTTGTGAAGCTGGTCTGATTTCCTCAGTTGGTACTCCTTCCTCCCCCCCTCCAAAAAAATGCTGTATTTATTTTATATATATACTCTATACCTGATCATGTAACTTTTCATTGGCTGGCCAGAATAATTTCAATGTTCATCTCTGCTTCCTGGCTTCCTCCAAGGCTGAGCAGTACAATGATCCAAGACAATTTTTTTTAAATTCACTTTCGTAAGATTTTGAGTTTTAAAATATTGCCCCCTCATTCTTCTCCCCCCTCCCGGAGATGGTGTGCAATCTGATATATGCTCTGCATATACATCCATATTCAAGATATCTTCACATTAGTCATAATGAAAAGAATAATTAGAACCAATGACAGGAACCACAAGAAAGAAGAAACAAAACAACAAAAGAAAAATACAAAACTAATACACTTCATCTGCATTCAGATTCCAGAGTTCTTTTTCTTTATGTAAGCCATATTTTTCTATTGTTAGTCTTTTGGAATTGCATTTTTGAGAAGATCTAGGTATATCAAAGTCAGTCATCACACAATATGGCTGTTACTGTGTGCAATGGTCTCATGGTTCTGCACATTTCACTTAGCATCAATTCAAATGAATTTTTCTATGTTTTTTTTTTCCTGAACTCTGCCTCCTCATCATTTTATGTTGAACGACACTATTCTATTCTATTTATATACCATGATGTTTTTAGTCATTGCCTAATTAATAGGAATTTCATAAATTTGCAATTCTTCACCATGTGAAAAAGAGCTGCAATAAATATTTTTGTACATTTGTGTCCTTTCCCTGTTTTTATGATCTCTTTGAGATACAAACCTAGAAGTGGTATTGCTGCATTGAAGGGTAAATACATTTTTATAGCCCTTTTGACACAGTTCCTAATTGCTCTCCAGAAAGGTTGGATCAGCTCACAATTCCACCAATATTGTATTAGTGCCAAAAATTCCCCAAATCTTCTCCAGTATTTATCACTTTCCTGTTTTGTAATCTTAGCCAATCTCATAGGTGTGATATGGCACCTGAAAGTTGTTTTGATATGCATTTTTCTAATCATTAGTGATTTGGAGAATTTTTTAAACGGAACTAGAGAGAGCTTTAGTTTCTTCATCTGAAAACTGCCTGTTCATATCCTTTCACCATTTATCAATCGGAGAATGACTTTTATTCTTATAAATTTGACTCAACTTTATATAATTTAGAAATGAGGTCTTCATAAGAGACATTGGTTGTAAAAATTCTTTCCCAGATTTCTTCTTCCTTCTTTTTTTTAAAATTTTATTATAGTTTGCATCATTCATTTCCACAACATTTTGAGTTACATATTTTCTCCCCGTCTTTCCCTCACCCACCACCCCAAAACAGCCATCCCAGTATGTCCCCCCTCTCCCAGTCTATTCTCTCCTATGTCACTTTTTGGTAGGGCAGGATGGATCTCCTAACTGCAGTGCCTGTGTATCTCAAGTTCAGTTGAATGTAGTCAATAATAATAATGATAATAATAATAATAATTGCATAGATAGATAGATAGATAGATAGATAGATAGATAGATAGATAGACACACATTCATAACATTTGATTATGGAACTCCAGATTCCCGATTCTTTCTCCTCCTCCCTCACCACCCATCCCCACTGGAAGGACAGGCAATCAAATACAGGCTGAACATGTGAAATTACGCAGAACCTCTCCGTAGTGAGCACACTGTGAGAGTCTGAGTAAATGTCCCTTCTTCCTATCCTGCCCCCCCATCCGCTCTCCACCCTGTCCCTCTCCCTCTACAGAAATGTGAATATTAATGATCCCTCCCCTCCACTCGGCCCTTCCCTCCATCACCCCACCTCTCATCCCCCTTCCCCCTACTCTTCTGTGTGTCAAGATGCCCAGTTTAGAGTTT
>JAQQSU010005136.1:0-13886 GCA_028627135.1 Pseudochirops cupreus | reverse complement strand
ACGGGGGGAAAAGATGTAACTCAAAAAAATTTAATAAAGAATTTAATAAAAAAAAAAAAAAAAAGAATACCTATCTATCAGACCAACCCAGTTTTCTAAGCACTATACACATTGGGAGGAACTTCTTGTCACATTACATAGCAAATATTTCTTCCTGACATTCACACTTTTTTTTTAACCAGATCTATGATTTCATTTCTGTAGGGAACTACTGGTGAGGTAATTCTCTCTATCAATGCAGATCCATACCTGCTCTCCAACTTAGAGTCTTGCAAAATTGCCTACGACACATTTAGTTCAATGACTTGCCTATCAGAACACAATTCATTATGTCGCAGAAGTGGGACTTGAACCAGGACTTCCTGACTTCAAAGTTTGTTCTCTTACCTCACTATCTTTCCCACATATAGTTTTTGGGGTGAGGGAGAAAGAGTGTAACCAAGTTGATCCCATTATTTTAGATTCTTTCTAAGTAAGATGCCTCATCTCTGTTGCTAATGCATTCTTCAGTCTCTCTCTCTGTATATATGTGTGTGTATGTGTGTGTATCCCTGTAGACAATATATACACATGTATGTATATGTATGTGTATACCTACATATGTACAGATGCATATGTAGATAGATACTACATTATGTGTATATATATATATATATATATATATATATATATATACACATATATAGATATATACCTATATATACTTCTACACACGCACAAAGAGGACAATCAGTAATCTCATCTTTGTAAAAGAAAAAAATACTCCAGGTGATTCAAGTCTCATTTTCATTTGGAAACTTTAGTCCTAATAACTGATATATCCCTGACTTTGCTATGTACTAGGTAGAAATTAATATTTGTAAGAAGGTTCTATAAGATCTAATCTATAAAATTCACGAGGTTAAAAAAAATCGCCTTCTCTTCATATATGGCCTAGTTATCAATATTTTTTGTCTAGACAAGCAAAGAGAACTTCTACATAGAGTAACTTAAATGTTACTTATAATTTTAGAGATATAATTATCTTTTATCTTAGTTTCCTGAAACACTGAAAGTTTAAGTGCCTTCACTAGGGTCACACTATTAAGCATATATCAAAAGCAGGTCTTGAACAAAAGGTCTTCCCAACTCTTTTTTCATGTCATATCTTCTGAGTGTGATGTACCCCAAGACTCTGCCCTAGGAACCTTTATCTTTTCTCCTCTATCCCTTTTCACTTGGTGATCTCATCAATTTCCATGAGTTCAGTCATAATGTCTGAGGACATAATCAGCATTTAATAAATGCTTGTTGAAGAGCCTGTGCAGAAGATTCCCAAATGTGTAAATACAGCCCTAACCTCTCTTCTGAGTTTCCACTGTCTAGTGGAATGTCTCATATGCATCTTAAACTCAGCATGACCAAAATATAATTTGTTATCATTTCTTCAGGACCTACCCTTCTGAAATTCTATTTTGGTCCCAAAGGCACTAGCATTCCTATCACCATGATGTCATCCCCAACTTTTCCTTCACACTCTCCCCCTATCTAATCATTTGCCAAATCTTATTTCTTTCTCCGTGTTATCTGATGTGTGTCTCTCTACTCACATAGCCATTAGCCATTAGCTTAGTTCAGGTCTAGATCACTACTGCAATAACCTAATAATTAGTCTTGCTGCTAAAAGTCTCTCTACATTCCAATCCATCGTCCACATAGTGACCAAAGGGATGTTCCTGAAACATAGGTATGACAGTTTCATTCCCTCCCTCACCTCCTCAGTAAACTCCAGTGCCTCCCTACTAACTCCAGGACCAAATGTAAATGCCTCTATTTGACATCAAAGCCCTTTATAAACTGGTGCCTTCCTATTTTCCCAGTTTTCTTTCTCATTCCTTCTACTTACAAACTTAGAGTCCAGCCATACTGAACCTACTAATTGTTCCTCATATACAATGCTCCATCTCCCAATCCCCTTTGCCTTTTCACTGACAGTCTTCCATGTCTAAAATGCTCTTTCTCTTCAACCCTGGCTTCTTGGAATCTCTAGATTCATTCAATACTCGTCTTGAAAGCTACCTTATGCAGGAGACCCTGGTAGGTTCCATCTACTTTAGCCCCTCCATCAGTCTTCCCCTGTAAGATTATTTTCCATTTGATCTGTATGTAGTCTGTATATGCCTTTTTTAGTGTATCTATAGTCTCCTTACCCCCCCCCCCATTGGAATGTAAACTCACTGAGAACAAGGCCTTTTTCTCTATTTTTGTATCCCCAGCTCACAGCACAAGGACTTGATATAAGCACTTGATAAATCACTGTCAGTTAATTATTTGATTGAAGTTACACTGTTATACACTACCTTGCTATAAGAGCAGTTAAAATCAGTAAGATCAGTATCCCAAACCTTAAAAAATGTACGTTCCTAAGTCTGTAGCTAGCTTTTTAAGATTTTCCTTGACTCAAAGTCTGCTATAGTTAAGATGGAGTCAAATAACACTTTCCTTATGCCTCTGGGAATTTGCATTGGTAGGCAAGACCACTCAACTTGTTTCCTTCTCAATACTTGTAAGAATGAGTTCACTTTTTTCCTCCCTATTTTACTCTGAAATGCGGGGCTGAGGCATCAAGAAGTCATCTAGATCAGTGCCCTGCCTCCACACTGAACTCAACCTAAAAACTGACAGACACCATTGCCTACCATTCCCCAAGGAAAGAGCCCAATCAAGCAAAAATTGGCTAAAGAAATTGGTATTTTCCCACAGGTAACACAGTGAGGATAAAACTGAGTTTCCCAGTGTCCTTCATCTTCCTTGCCTAGGAGCCTTGAATTTTGCATTCATTCCTGCCTGTAGGAAATCTCAGGGTAAGTGATTGATATTTTAAAATCGACCAGAAGGACTTTAAGATTGGGGGGGAAAAAAAGAATTTAAAAGGGAATTTTTTTATTTATCTCAGTATGCAGTGCAATAAATCCAAATTTGGATAAGTCATCTGCTTTTAAAAATGTTTCCAAATAACATAGCTTAATCAGGGATACGTTGGAGACAATGAATATCATCATCATTATATCATCAAAAAATCAGGACTACCTAGTAACAGACTCTGACATCTACCTAGGGTATAGCTAATCTCTAGCAATCTTTCCATGCAGACATAAGTGCAGACCCATAATTATTTTAATTATTTAATCCATTACACTTAAGGTTTTCCTCTCCTACTAGCAACTTGAGTTCTCTGATCTCATGCAAATATGGGCCAGGAATACATTATGAGACACCCTTGGGGATTACAGAGATATGTGTAATTTTCAGGGCACAAACTCTCATGCAACAAGAATAAATTTCAAAAGCAGCATTCAGGTCTCGTGGTAATTGCTATTCCTCTCAATTTCCCATCATCTACAGCCTCTAATTCACAATACTCTCAAAGAATGATCCAGCTGTCAGCCTACTAAAACTGCTTTCCCATTTTCCTTCAGTAACACACTCAAACATGTGTCAAATAGAGAAAAATAATTTCAATGACATTCAACCTTTTTTGTCCTTTTGAGAAGAGGCAGAGGGAATGTCAAATACAATACAACTGCACCAATACATTATCCCCAGCATCTAAGTTGCAGTACCATGATATATGCAAAACAGTGCTAGTATGATAGGATTATCTCTTATATTAATAAATATCTTTAGACCACATTCAAGGTGTATCGTTCTTTACACTATAACCATGTTATACGGGTCTAGTGTTATAAGGAAGTTCTTTTCAATTCAATTCCACAAACATTAAGAACTTAATATGTGCCCATCACTGTATAAGGCAGTGGAGAAACAAAGACAAATGAAATAGTTCTTGGCTTCAAGTAGCTTACATTCTCCTGGGGGTGGGGGACAGTGGAACATATCTTGTACACAGATGAGTAAATACAGCATAATGTTGGTGGGGTTGGGATGAATACTTAAAAAAACAAACAAAAAACCCAGGGAAATCAAGAAAGCCACTATATGAGAGACATCACTTGAGCTTCCTCCTGAAAGAGTTAGGAATTATAAGACGTGAAGAAGAGGGAAAGCATTCTAGGCTGGGGAAAGGGGGATGGGATGTGTAAAGATATGGAGATGGGAGAAGGAACATGTATGAGTAACAGCAAATTGGTCAATTTAGCTGGAATGTAGAGTTGGTGGCAGAAGTAATTTGAAAGTAATCTGGAAACAAAGGTTGGAGCTAGATTACAAATGGATTTAAATGTCAAACAAGCATAGTTTGTACTTTGTCCTAGAGGTAATAGGGGACCATTAAAGCATCCTGAAGGAAGGAAGGACATAATTAGACTTTAGGAACTCAATCTGGAAACATAGAGGAGAAAATAGAAAGGCAAGGGACTAGAGACAGGGAAGAAAAAAAATATTAAGTTTTTACTATGTACCAGGACTGAGTTAAAATCCTCACATAAATCCTGTTACAGGAGATAGGGTAGCATTTTGAGACCAAATGGAAAGCCGCTGCAATAGTCTAGGAAAGACTTAATGAGGGCTTGAACATGAGTAGTGCCTGAACTCAGTTCATTTAGAAGGAATGTCTGTATTTTCAATGCTATAAAACAAAAATCTGATGAATAAACATATGGTGTCATGGAAAGAACCTTATAATGGGAATTGGAGGATTTGAATTTACTCTTAATTTTTCTCACTAATTATTGTGACTTTGGGCAAGTCTCTGAGCCTCAATTTTAAAAAAAATTCTCGGGTTAAAGTTTTGTTTTTACACTACAGTAATTTTGTTATTTCTCTTTTTGGCAAAAAAAATTAATTATATAAATTAATATATAAAATGTTATATGATTACTGTATTACTATATAATATGCTTATTTATCCAACTTATAATAATACAATTAATTATATAACATATACTTAATAAATAATAAATTAAAGAAAAACTCATTTATCCCTCTTCATAATAAAGAAAAACAAATTGACATGTTGACCCTTGTCTAACAGCTTATGCCACATCCATTGTCTGTAGATTCCTACCTCTTTTGAAAGGAGGAAGATGTTTATCATTTCTTCAGTCTCAGTGACTGGTCATTGCAATTGCCTTTTCATGATCATCCTAAACATTGTTGACATGATTCTCCTGGTTCTGCGTATGTCACTGTGCAAGAGTTCATACAAGTCTTCCTATGTTCCTTCACTTCTGGTCAGTAAAGGAAAGCTAGAAAAGGAAGAAATATTCACAAATGAAGAGTTCAGTGTCATTAAAAACTGACCATGCCATTTTAACCTATATTATAGATTGCTATAGTATAGTTATGATACTGAAAGCTCCAAGGAATGTAATAGATATATTTTACCTAGATTTTAAAAAAAAATTTTGATAAAGTAACATAATATTCTTATGGAAAAGAAGGAGAGATGTAGACTAGATAATATTTCAGTAAGATGAATTAGGATTTGTTGAATGGCCAGAATGAAAGAAAAGTTGTCAATGATCCAATTTCTACTTGGCAGGAGGTCTCCAGTGTAGTGCCACAAGGATCTGTGCTTCTTCCTGACCCTATGATAGTGAATATTTTTTCAGTAACTTGGATAACAACATAAAAGATTTGCAAGTAAATCAGAGCTTGGAGGGATAGCTAGCCCATTGGATGATAGAGCTAGAATTCAAAAAGATCTTGACAGTTCCTAATGTTGAGCACTAACCTAAATCTAATAAAATGATTTTCAATAGGGATATAGCTAAAGTTTCATGTGAGTTCAAAAAAAGTAACCTCACAAGAACAAGATTGTCTGAGAAATGCATTGGAGTATTTAGTGGACTACAAATTCAATATGCTTTGTCAGTTTGATGTGACAGTTAAAAAAAAAAAGAATTATTCTTAGTCTAGATTAAGAGAGCCACAGCTCCCATTTACAGGCACTTTGTTTTATTATGTGTCCCTTTATTGTACATTTACTACATTTGCAAATATTGCATTTTTTTTAACAAATTGAAAGTTTGTGGCAACCCTGCACTGAGTAAGTCTATTGGTGCCATTTTTCCAACAACATCATGTTTCTATGTCACATTTTGGTAATTCTGCAATATGGCAAACTTTTTCATTATTATTATATCTTTTATGGTGATCAGTGATCTTAGATGTTACTATCGTAACTGTTTGGGGGCACCACAAATTGGCCCCATGTAAGACAACAAACTTAATAAATGTTGTGTGTGATCCAATTGCTCCACCCACCAACTGCTTCCCAGTCTCTCTCCCTCTCCTTGGACCTCTCTATTCCCTGAAACACAATTTGAGAAATATCACATAAACTGTTGATAAAGCAGTGGCAGGGTCTGAGAGGATTGACTCCAATTTTGAAAGTGGTTATACTGTGGTTTTACTGCTGTCAAACAGCATGGCATGCCACAGAGAAACCTTTTGTGAAAGGAGGTCAATCAATGTGGCAAACTTCATTGTTGTCTCATTTTAAGAAATTGCCATAGCCATCCCAGGCTTCAGTAACCATCACCCTGACCAGTCAGCAGCCATCAACATTGAAGCAAGACCCTCCACCAACAAAAAGATTATGACCCACTCAGGTGATGGTTAGCATTTTTTAGAAATAAGGTATTTTTTTTAGTTAAGGCATGTATATTGTTGTGTTTTTTTTTTACTTAATACAATTGCATGCTCAGACCAGTATAGTACAAACATAACTTTTGTATGCACTAGGAAAACAAAAAATTCATGTGACTTATTTTATTGTGATATTTGCTTTGTTGTGGTCTAGAGCTGAACCCACAGTTTCCCCCAAGTTATGCCTATATATTAAGGGTGCGGAAGAAAGTGCCAAAGACGGGCTGTAAGAGCTAGGGGGATCAGACTGTTCCTCTGTGTCTGGAATGAACTGCTGCCTTAGCACATGAGTTAGTAAGTATGTGAGACTGTATTAGAACTCAGGTCTTCCTGACTCCAAGTCCAGAACTACCACCCCCTACAGTACATAAAGGGAAGCAATCTGGAAAAATCCGGAAAAGGTAGGGGTGGGCTTTTTTGTTTTCGACTTTGTGCCTAAAACATAATGGGCAATTTAAAGGTTAGTTGAATTTATTGAATTAAAGAGCACTTCTTTATATGGGAGATGCCAAGTAAAGACAGAAATGTTTATATTAAGTAATATATGCATGTATATAGTGATATCTTGTTAGTGTAATGGAAGTCTTACTGAGGGGCAGCCCTGATCACTTTAGTTCCATAATCCATTTGATGAAATTAGAAGATGAGGACAGTTGGACATCTGCTCTGGCTCTGAAGGATATTCACTTTGTTAAAATGATATAGTAACTCCTGATTGATCCCAATGAGATGGGGGGGTTGGGTCAAAAGTAATTGACAACAGAGTCAGAAGGCCAGACTTCAAAAATAGTCACATCTACACCTAATTAAGGATTGCCTGTTATGGATGCTATGGTCCTTTCTGACCTACTAAATAAAGAGAAAATCAAAGACAAGTCTGTGATTTATTTTATTCCAGTGCTAAAGGGAGAACATTTTCATTGCATACAAATTGTGTATGTGAGTGGTACTGATCTCACTTTAGTGAAAGGGAGACACAGGGCCTGCTCATTTCCCTACAGTTTAAATGCCTCTTGTTAACCCAAAACAGATGCTACCTGGTTTGAGGAAGGTTCTCTTACCCTAAAAACCTCCTTACCTAGCAGTAATGTCTACACAAAGATTCCTTTGTGTTTAAAGCATTAAACATAAGCCATCGTGTCTATTTTAAGGCATTATCCAGAAAATACACCCTCAGTCACTCAACAAGCATTTATTATGTGACTACTATATACTGGGCACTATACTAGGCACTGGGGGTCCAACTACAAAAAAAAAGAAACAATTCCTACTCATGAAGGGTTTATATTCTAAATAACTTGCTACTGCTCTGGGAAACTATCATTAAAACACTGAGGAAATGGGACACTGAGGAAGGTCAGGGTGGGAGCTGGGGGAGATGTACAAATAACCCTCCTAGAAAGGGTAAGTATGAGTTCTGGTGCTGTAACTGTTAGCCTGAGGTCACTGAATACCAGGCTCAGGACAGAGAAGCAGGTAAAAGGCACTTAGAAAAATGGAGATAGAAGAACTCCAAAAATAATCAATCAATTATCACTTACTAGACTCTTACTTTTCACCAGACCAAATGAAAGAGTCCCTGCCCTCCAGGATATTACATTCTCTAGTAAAAGGCCACATAAATACGTAGGCATGCATATATAAATACATCCACATACTTACAAGGTGATTTAGGGAGGCAACACTGGTATCAGGGGAAAAGATCAAGAAGACCTCATATAGGAAATGTTATATGAACTGACCTTTGAAAGAAAGCAATTCTAAGAAGAGGAAGTAAAAGAGTACATTCCAGGCATGAAGGAAAAGACAGAGAGGACAAGAGATGAAATGTCATTTGTGAGAAACAGAAAAAAGTTTGTCTAGACCAAAGAGTGTATGAAAAAGAATAATATATAACTGGGCTTGAAAAGGGAGTTCAAGCAAGATTGCAGAAGATTTTAAATGCCAAGCAGAGGGATTTGTATTTGATTTTAGAAGTAATAAGTAGTCACTGAATTTATTGATAAGAGTGACATGTTGAAACCTGGGCTTTAAGAAAATCACTTTGCTAGCTTTGGATGATAGAAAGAAGAGTAACAAGTCAAGGAAAGCAATTAGTAGGCTACTCTGATTATTCAAGAAACCAGGATGCCCCTGGTTTGAATAAGAAACAGATGAAAGAGCAGGGGATGTGAGTAGATGATGAATGAAATAGATGGTATAAAAGTGGAATTAACAAAACTTGGAAACTGATTGGGTATTTGGGGTAAGGGAAAATAAAGTATAGATTCAACAGTGGCAGGTCCATGAAAGTAGGCCTTTCAAGAATAGTGATATGCTCAGAGTCTATTTTAATCCCATATCAAATGTCTCCTGACTGCTTTAAAATTGGCAATCTGCTGCCTTTTCCATTTCCTCCTTGTGAAATCATGAGTTGCCCTTTCATACTGTGTTGGTTTCTATGGATCTCTTCTACCTTGCTGCTCCTAACCTATGTTGTACCTTAATCTGAAGATCACTAGGAAGAAATTAAACTTGCTAATTCAGTAACACAATTTTATACATAATTCTAAACTTTAGCCTGAAGGAATAAAGTTACTTTCCTGAAGGATAAGGTGTGTGTGCTTCATGGTAACTTTTTTACCAACAGATGTTTTCATTTTTTTTTCTGAATTTGAGACTATATTCTCAAAGGTTCCTTTATTTTTCATCCAGAAAAATAAAACAATTTAATGATTTTTTAAAAGAATATATTTGACTCTGTTCCTAATACGTTAAGGGTAAAATAACACATCAAGTTTGGAGAGGAATAATACTCACCTAAGTACTATATTAACCCAGCTCCCTTACCTTTCTAATCCATCTAATTATCTTACAATACCCTTACTTCTTTTTTCCATATAACTTGCCATTATATCCACTAAGTAAAGTAAAAGAAATTGGTGTAATTACTTGTTTTTAACCACCTGACCTAGTTAACCTTAATGAGCATTTAATTTCCTTTTTGACTCTGGTTCATGAAACACATTTCTTTGCCAAGGACTGTGATGAATACTAAGTAATTAAAATCAAAATTTTCTCTTTCTGTCATAAATCATTCCTAAACTCAAATAGCTCCCTATTTCCTTTTTTTTTCTGAAGCCATATTAGCTCTAACTAAAAATGACAAATATGCATTTTAAATTATTTGAAATAATTTATAAATCATTTGAATTACTTTTCTCCCTATTCTTTTGTTGCAGCTGGCTAACAATCACATTTGGCTATCTTTCTCTTTTTCTCCCACTTACAACACCAACAATGGACCATCCTCTTCTCTTTAAAAGCCTCCCAAAGCCACAGCCACCATTACACTCCAATTCTGTCTTTTAATACCTACTTTGCAGGTTTTTCTTTAGTGAATTATCGAATTTTCCTAAGAGAACTCCTGGTGAATCAGAACCACCTTTACAAGATCAGAACTGGTAAAAAGTAAGTGGAAGAAAGTGGAGAAGGGTTGGCATTGAGGGCAGCTAGACAAGACTCACTTAGGTAGCCAATGCCCATATGCATACAATTGACCCACATGTTTCCTACTATTACCGACAAAAATGATAAGAATGCCCCTCTCTGAATAAACCAAGGCAAAAAAAAAATCAAAAAGAGTAGAAAGCTGTCTGAAATCTGATAAATAAAGAATAGAGAAACACTCTAAGAAGTGCCCAGAAGCAACACAAAGAACAGCTAAGGGAAGAATTGTTTGCAATGGATCTGTGATAGGAATCTGATAGTTATAAGCAAAGTCAGCTGAAAATGTTAGAATAAATTAATTAGTAAAAATTAATTTATTAAGTGATTCCTACTGTGTAAATTGCTAAGGATACAAATACAATGGAGATACAATATCTGCCCTCAAGGAGTTTACATTCTAATAAAAGATGATACATAGGGCAGTAGTAGCCCCTTACCCCCAACTGAAGTCACAGAAATGGTGGCTGGAATAATAGTACTTTTCAGAAGCAATAATAGTATTTATTTGATTAGTGTTCTTAAAACAGAGGTAGAAGTAAGAGATAAAAAATGGAGGAAGGAAGTATGACTTCAGCATGACAAGATGATACTGATGATTGGTTCATGTCAATTGTAGGTAGTAAGCTCTCACCAATCTTCACAGTTGGAGTTCACATTTTTTCCCATCTTTCCCACAGCAATGGTGTAAAAGACCTACTCTAGCTCATAGTTATGAGCAATGATATGATATAAATAGCTCATAGTTAGCATAATAAATCATTTAGCTCATTGGTCTATAGTTGGTATACTCTGATCTCTTACTTTTTGTGAGAACTGGGATGGTATTTTCCCTTCAGATCTGATACCCTTTTTCTACAATCTGCCAAATATCACTGACAGTGACTTAGCAATTATATCTTCCAGTTCTTCCAAAACCTAATGATGGAGTTCATCTGGGTCAAATGACTTAAATCTATCAACAAAACTAGGTATTCCCTTACAACGTTCCTTTTTCTCTTGGGTAATAGACCTCTTTTAATTATTTTTATTATGTCCTTTTCAGTACAAAAAGTCATTCTCCTTAGCAAAGGAAGCAGAAGCAAAACAAAAATTGAGCATCTTTGCCTTCACTCTGGCATCACTTATCATCAGCCCATGCATTATAAGCAGTGGACCTGTCCGTTCTGCAATCCTCTTCTTCCATCTAACATAGTAAAAACAAACTAACTAACAAAATAAAGAAAAAAACTACATTTATTGTCCTTAGTTTTCTTGGTCAGGCTCAGCTCATTCTGAGTTTTATCCATCCTGACATTAATTTTGTAATCTCATACCAAGTTTTTCTATTTATGTGCTCTTTCTTCTATCTTCTAATATAAGGATCTTTTTACAAAGCTTCCATACTGATCATTTCTTACAAATCCAGTTTTCCCCTCATTGGAACTGAGATTCAGTTTCATTTTTCTGAGTTTCCCATGTCTTAGACTAACATGTGTAGAAATCTAATCCTTAGGACTAAAGAAGCTTTCCCCAGTTCTAGATACATGTCAGATAGTGTCCAGCTTTCCCTTCCTTTTCTATCAAAATGGTAGAAGATGGGGAGAAAAATTTGTCATTCAAAATCTGTGGAAATGAATGTTGAAAACTAAAAATAAATAAATAAATTGGAAAAAATAAAATATTTTGTCTTAAATGGTAGGTGAGAATGCTTACTTCTCCTCTAATGTCCTCACCATTTCCAACTCAATATTGAGACTCATCCAGAACTAATGCTCCTTGGTAGTTCCTCCACCTTTTGAAGGGTGAAATTATTATTAAGCCTGGAAATTTAAAAAATCCCTATCTGAAATTCCAGAGACCAAGATGGCAAAGTGAACCCCGGCTGCTGCAATCCACCCCCCCACACCCAAAAAAACAGTAATTATTGCCCCAGAGGAAAATTTTAAGCAGTAAAATCTTAGGAACCCCAGAGGAGGGGCATGCCTAAGGTCCTGCCTCAAAATGGGAAGAAAGCAGGCTACAAAGACAAAGACTCTGGAATCCTATTATGGTGAGAGTGAGGAATCAAACTCAGAAGGAGAGAGTATTGACTCCACACCTGCAGCTGAAGCCTTAACAGGGACTATGACCTGGTCTCAGGCACAGAAAGCATTCCTAGATGAGATCAAAAATAACTTTGAAATCTGGCGTAGAGAGGTAGAAGATAAAATCAACACCTGTTATAAAAACAAAACTGCAAAATCAGAAAAACATTACAAGGAGAACAGCTCCTTAAAAAGTAAAATGTGTGAACCAAAAATGAAATCTGAGCATATGGAAAAGGAGCTTCAAAAACTAACTGAGGAGAATAATTCACTAAAAACTAGAATCAACCAAATTGAAGCCAATGACTCTATGAGGAAACAAGAATCAGTCAAACAAAACATCAAGACTGAAAAATTAGAAAAAAGAAGTAAGCTATCTCAATGGAAAAATAACTGACCTGGAAAACAGATCCGGGAGAGACAATCTGAGAACCATTGGTCTACCAGAAAATCATGATGAAAAAATGAGTCTGGACAATATCTTCCAAGAGCTCATCAAGGAAAAATGCCCTGAGATCATAGAACCAGAGGGTAAAATAGAAATCAGGAGAATCTACAGGACACCTGCTGAAAGAGATTCCAAATTGAAAAGTCCACGAAATGTTGTGGCCAAACTCCAGAACTATCAGATAAAGGAGAAAATACTACAAGCGGCCAGAAAGAAACAATTCAGATCGTGGAACCACAGTGAGGATCCCACAGGATCTGGCAGCCTCAACACTGAAATATCAGAAGAACTGAAATATGATTTTTCACAAGGCAAAAGAGCTCAGGCTACAACCAAGGATCATCTATCCAGTGAGACTGAGCATAATCTACCAGGCAAGGAGATGAACATTCAGTGACATAACAGAATTCCAGACCTTCCTGACGGAAAAGCCAGAGCTCAATGGAAAAATTCAACCTCCAATTACAAGACCCAGGAGAGACATAGAAAGGTAAATAAGGAAAAACATAACTTGTTATTTAACAAGAGCAAACTGTTTACATCCCTTAATGGGAAGCTGATACTTGTTAATATCCTGAACTCTGTACCTATGGCAACATCTAAAAGGGATATAGATAATTAGAGGGTGTGGATATAAGTTATGCAAAATGATGATAAAAATCCTTATTAAGGTATTGCAATGGAAGAACAGGAAAGAAAAAAGCAGAAAGGGGTAAATTATGCTACATAAAGAGGCATAAAAACAATATAGTAGAGGGAAAGAAGGGAGGGAGGTGACCGTCATATGAGCTTTTCCCTCACTGCTTCTGGTGCAAGGAGGGAATAACACAACCAGTTAAATATAGGACTCTAATGAGAAGAGATAAAACTCATCAAAATAGAGGGAAAGAGATGAGGGAGAGGAGCACTGCATGAGATCTATTCTCATCAATCTTGGTTCGAGGAAGAAATAACATACAACATTGAGTATAAAAATTGATCATATCCTACAGGCAGTAGGAGGGTGGAAGGGCCAAGAAAGAGGGGTTTAGAAGGGAGGGAAGAAGTAGTAAGGAAGAAGGGCAGGAAAAGGGAGTGGAGCAGATAAGAAGGGAATACAGAGGGAGGCAGTAGTCAAAAGGAAAACTCTTAAGAAGGGGAAGGGAGAAGGGGAAAAATAAAAGCATAAACAGGGAAGGGAATAGGAAGGAGGAAAAGACATAGATAGTAATCATAACTGTGAATGTGAATGGGATGAACTCTCCCATAAAATGGAGGCAGATAGCAGAATGGATTAAAAATCATAATCCTACAAT
>JAQQSU010005135.1:0-13886 GCA_028627135.1 Pseudochirops cupreus | reverse complement strand
TGTGGTTGGGAGATCCATCCTGCCCTACCGAAAAGTGGCATAGGAGAGAATAGACTGGGCGAGGGGGGACACACTGGGATGGCTGTTTTGGGGCGGTGGGTGGGGGAAAGAGGGGGAGAAAACATGTAACTCAAAATCTTGTGGAAATGAATGATGCAAACTAAAAATAAAATAAAAAAAAACAAATTAGGCTAAAAAGAGATTCAAAAAAATCAATGAGTAGAATGCCTTAAAAAGTGGAAGTGGCCAAATGGAAAAGGAGATCTAAAAGCTCAACGAATAATTCCTTAACAGTTAGAATAGAGCAAATGGAAGCTAATCACTTTTATGAGACATCAAGAAACAATAAAACAAAATCAAAAGAATGACAAAATAGAAAACAATGTCAAATATCTCAATGGTAAAATAACTAATCTGGAATATAGATCCAGGAGAGAGCATTTAAAATTATTTACTGGACTTTCCTAAAGGCCATGATCAAAAAGAGCCTATACATGACCTTTCAAGAAAATATAAAGAAAACCTTCCCTGATATTCTAGAACCAGAGGGGGAAAACTGAAATTGAAACTAGAAGCAGAGGGGAAAGTAGAAATTGAAAGAATCCACCAACCATCTCCTGAAAGAGATCCCCAAGGGAAAGCTCCCAGGAATATTACAGGCAAATATCAGAGAGTTCCCAGGTCCAGGAGAAAAATATTGCAAGTGGCAAGAAAATTCAAGTATCAGGGAGCCAGTTAGGAACACAAGATTTACCAGCTTCTACATTAAAGGATTAGAGGGCTTGAAATATGACATTCCATATGGCAAAGGAGCTAGGATTACAACCAAGAATCACCCACCCACCCAACAAAACTGAGTGTAATCCTTCAGTGGAAAAAATGGACATTCAATGAGATGGAGGACTTCCAACCATTCTTGATGAAAACACCAGAGCTGAAAAAGACTCAAGAGAAATACAAAAAGGTAAACAGGAAAAGGAAATCATGAGGAACTTAATTTTAAATAGTTTACATTCTGATGTGGGAAGATGGTATTTGTAACTCATAAGACCTTTCTCATTATTAGGGTAGTTAGAAAGAGTATCTATAGATATAAGGCACAGTGGTGAGTTGAATATGAAGGGATGGTATGTAAAAAATAAAATTAAGGGGTGAGAGAGGAATGTGCTGGGAGAAGGAGAAAGGGAGAGGTAGAATGGAGTAAATTATCTCACATAAAAGGAGCAGGAAAAAGCTTTTACAGCAGAGGGGAAGGGAGGGAGCTAAGGGGCAGCGAGTGAACTTTATTCTCATCAGAACCGGCTCTAAGAGAGAATAATATACACACTCAATTGGGTATAGAAGTCTATCTTACCCTATAGGAAAGTAGGAAGGAGATTAAAAAAGGGAGGAGAGGGGATGATAGAAGAGAGAGCAGACTGGGGGAGAGAATGGCCAGAAGCAATACACTTTTGATGAGGGACAGGGTGAAAGGAGAGAGAGAATAGAATAAATGGGCTGGGAGGACTGGTATAGGATAGAGGGAAATACAGTTAGCAATAGTAACAAAAAAATTTTGAAGCAAGTTTCTCTGATAAAGACCTCATTTCTCAAACATACAGAGAACTGAGTCAAATTTATAAAAATAAGAACACATTCCCCAACTGATAAATAATCAAGAGATATGATCAGTTTTCAGATGGAGCAATCAAAAGCTATCTATGACCATATGAAAAATACTTAACTCAATAATGATTGGAGAAATGCAAATTAAAACAATTCTGAGGTACTACCTCATACCGATTAGACTGGCTAATAGGGCAGAAAAGGTAAATGACAACTGTTGGAATGGATGTGGGAAAAAATGAGGCTTTAATGTACTATTAGTGGAGTTGAAAACTGATTCAACATTCTGTAGAGCAATCTGGAACTATGTCCCACAGACCATAAAACCAACCTTTGACCTAGCAATACTATTACTAGGTCTGTATCCCAAAAGAAATTTAAAAAAAAAAGTAAAAATAATTTATAGCAGTTCTTTTCTGGGAGTAAAGAATTAGAAATTGAAGGGATTCTCATCAATTGGGGAATAGCTGAACAAGCTGTGGTTGTGTTGGTCCTTTGTTTTCAAAGAGGACCATGGCATCAGGGAAATGATGACATGACTTGCAGTTGACTTTGATTTCAGTGAGGGAGGGCTGTACAAGGTCATCAGCCTCATTTTTTGCTCCAGAGCCATCTGGATTCAGTGACCAGATATTCATCAGAATGACTGGAGATGACCCAGGATACAATGGGAGAACCTGGCATTTTGTATGTGATTATAATGGGATGCTATTATAGTATAAGAAATGATGAACAGAATGGTCTCAGAAAAACCTGGAAAAGACTCACATGGGTGGATGCAAACTGAAATGTACTGGGTACAAAGTAACAGCAATATTGTGAGATGATCCATCAGGAGTGAATGATTTATTCTTAACAATAAAATGAGCCAAGACAACTCTGAAGGATGACTTATGATGAAAAAGACTATCCATCCCAGAGAAAGAACTGATGGTGTCTGAATACAAATTAAAGCACGCTTTTTTTTTACTTAATTTATTTTTCTTGTCTATATTTTCTTTCACAACATGACTATTATGTTACTATTTTGTGTGTATGTATGCATATACATATATATATATATATATATATATATATATATATATATATGTGATGACTATTTCACAGCAATAACTACACATGTATAACCTATAGTGAATTGCTTCCTTTCTCAATGGAAGAGGAGTGGGGGGAGAGAAAGGGTGAGAATTTGGAACTCAAAATTTTAAAAGTTAAAAATTGTTTTTACAAGTTAACTAGGGAAAAATAAAATATGAAATGAAGCTAAAAATATTTATTGCAGCTCTCTTTGTGGTGGCAAAAAACTGGAAATTAAGGGGATGCTCATCAACTGGGGAATGGCTAAATAAGTCGTGGTATATGAATGTAATGGAATACTATTGTGCTATAAGAAATGGGGAGGAGACAGTCTTCATATTCACCTGGAGAACCTTATACAAACTGATGCTAACTGAGAAGAGCAGAACCCAGGAAAAATTTGTACACAATCACAGACACATCACCTTGATAAACTGGAGTCTTCTCAGCAAAGCATAGTTATAAGACAACTCTACAAGTCTCAGGATGGAAGGAGATATCTACATTCAGAGAAAGATCTAGAAAGACCAGAGTTTAAAAGGAGACTGAAGCAATCTACATGCTATCCTTCTTTTCCATGTTTGGATTTGTCTCTTCTTTCCCACTGTTGACTCCATTGGTTACAACCCTTCTATACAACCAGACTAATATCCAATGTGAAAATATTTGCAGATCCTATACTTGATTGCATCCCGCCATGGGGGAGGGGAGAAAGTTTGAAAGTCAAGAGATAACAGAACTGAATCTTATAAACTAAAAGTAAACAAACAAAAAAAAGAAATGAAGCTAAAAAAATTTTAAAAAGAGAGACTTTGAACGTACATACATATGTACATACATGTATATTCTGGTTGCACTTCCTCCTACCTCCTATTCTTTTCCATAGCCCTGTACCATGTGATTTTCCTGCCTTACAGAAGATAAATACTATGAGGAGCATGTGTCTGTGTGTAAGCATATGTGTGTGTGGGTGGGTGTGTTTATGTGGGTAGCAGCACTTGATCCTTGAGAAGAGGAAATTAAGAAGTCTCAGAGACCTGCCTCTGCTCTTATGTACTCTGGATCAATCAGGTAATGACCCATAACGAATATCAGTCTGATTAGCTTATTCCTGCTTCTATGAGCAGCCACCATTAATATAAACTGGGAGCATCTGATAAGCTTTTGCTATTTTCACAATTTACTTCAGTCAGAAAAATGAATTTTATAATACAAGCCTTCTGAAGATTTAAACAGGCTGGGACGACATCCTTGAAATACTGCAGATAAGAATCCTTTTGTCTTTCTTACAGCTTAATAAATAAAATTAGGTTTAAAAAAGAGACTTTGAAATGGCAATTGCCCTTATTATTGTAACTCAGAGAACAGAATAATCCTGAGGTAAAAGACGGAAGTGATTAGGAATCTTTTTGAGGGAAGACAGAGGATGGTATAGGCCCTTTCGTCTGAGTCCAAGTTTTAGAGAACAAATCCTTTTATTAAGAGGATTTGTTCTGTGAAGTTTGGATTTAATGAAAGGGTCAAACCTGAGGACCTAGAGGGTCACATGTAGCATTGAGGCTTCATGTTCCCTACCCCTGGCATAGGGAAAAGAAAACAAAGATAGTTTCTCTCTCACCTCTGTCTCTGCCTCCCTTTCTCCCTCCTTCTGTGCGGGCCAAGTCAGAGAGGAGATAAGGAAAGAAAAAATTCAGTGAAGTGAAGATTATTTGGGATGTGAGTAGTAAAGGAAGTATTAGACCAGGATATGAAGGTAAAAAGACAGGTCAAGTTTTGAAAGTTAATAATTCCTTAGACTATGTGTTTGTGTGTGAGAGACAGCATGGCCTCTGGAGACATCTAGTAAGGACCAAACTGAGAATAGCAACATGAATGTGAATTGTGCTTATTAACAGACAAGAAAGAATAAGTATTCAAAAGGCTAATAACTGATAAGCCTCTCTAATAAGGGAATATTGGGGCCACGGTCTCCCATCTGTTGTTCCATTTGTTTTTTGTGCGTCTCTCAGTCTGTGTCTGCAATTGCACACATGGAGTTAAGAAGGTCAGCAAATCTATCGCAATGTGTCCTATTAACTAACCTTTTCCTAGAAATAAGAATGTGTATTTCTTTTTTTTTTTTAATGTTTTGCTTGTTGGAGGGGGGAGGGCAGAGCAATTGAGGTTAAGTGACTTGCCCAAGGTCACACAGCCAGTAAGTGTTAAAGTGTCTGAGGCTGAATTTGAACTCAGGTCCTCATGACTCCAAGGCCGGTGCTCTATTCACTTCCCTACTTAGCCGCCCCAAGAAATGTGCATTTCTTCCGAAGGCTTTCTAAGTTTTAAGAAAGATCAGATAAGATGCAAAGACTTAAACAATCCCAAAGGACTAACGATGGAAAATGCCATCCACATCCAGAAAAAGAACTATGGAATCTGAATGCTGAGGAAGCAGGCTATTTTCTTTTTTCTTTTTGTTTTGTTTCTTTCTCATGATTTCTCCCTTTCATTATAATTCTTCTATACAACATAACTAATGTGAAAATAGAGAATTGTTCATTAGAATGTATATGTAGAATCTATATCAGACTGCATGTTGTCTTAAGGACGGAGGAGAGGAGGGGGGGGAGAAAATTTAAAACTTATGGAAGTGAATGTTGAAAAAAAAACAAATTAACTTAAAAAAAAGATCAGATAAGGAAAAAAGAAATCTTTTCCCTCAGAGTATAGGTATTTACATCATAAACTAACTAGAAACTGAGTTTGGGACTAAAATGTACATTCTATACTGTGAATCCCTAAATTGTGATTTGAATGCTTCTATAAATGCTGAAATATTCTAGCAAGTTGGGTTAATAGTCTTTAGAATTTGTTTTAAACTACCATCTCCAACCCCCAGAATGATATTTATTGTTTTACAGCTAGAAAAGGCAGTTTTGGAGGTAGTGACAATGAAGTTTCAAAGTAAAGGAAAAAAATTACGACTGGCATTTAAAAAGAAACAACTAAAAAGTAAATGGGTTTGATTAAGAGACCTAGTTAGATATTGGTGGAGTCTTACAAACTAAAGTACTCTTCAATTTAGAAATCATTTATGTTAAAACCTTAATTCTCTGAAGTTCCAAGTAAAGTATAGGTTTCTAATTTGATGACCATCTTAAGAACTCTATCTTTTTTTTGGTTGTTTTGTTTTTAAGTCAGAACCACAAGATTTGAACTGATTTTCACCACATGAACTAGGTATTGGAGAAGTAAAACTTGAGAGATTATAGTAACTTATACTGAGATCTGGTTTGTAAAAGATTTCAGCAGGAACATCTAAGGAGTCTCTACAAGAAACTTGAAAACAGAAGCAAATCTACTAAAGAGACATCCCCTACTGAGCTTCCCTGGGAATGAGACCTATTCCAAAATGTCCAAGAGAAGATCTTTTCCAGAGACCATACAATTACACAGAACATCTGAGATCCAAGATGAAATATGGGGATTAAATAGACATTGGGAACAGGTTACTAAGCACAAAAAGGCATGATGTTATTAATGTTGATGATTATTATTGTATTATTTTGGCTTTTTGTTTCACTGTATCTGTATACTGAGCTCACTCTGTTATCTTGAAGTCTTGTTTATTTCCCCTCTAAAATCAGTCCATGGTTTTAAATATCCTTCCTATGGCTGGTACTATGATTAATCAATCCCGTCACTCCTGAATTGACCTATGAGAGGTCTTCTATTGACAAAAAGGGGAAATTGAGAAAATCAAATGAGCCTGATTCTGTTTTACAATAGAGTCTATTCTCTATCACCCCAAATGTTTTAAAGTTGCCCAAGTCATGTTTGTTGATGAACTTAGTTGAGAAAATCTGTTAGCCTATAATAACCTGAGTTCAGAAATTTAGTTCTCCCAGTAATCACCAAATACCATTGACTCTTCACCTCCCTTGAGGCAAAGTGAAAGAAAATTCTAAATTAATGCCATAATTCTCATATTGTTTATGTTGTTTTCCTACTTGTGCTTATGTTGCTGTTGGGAATTGTGCCTCCAATGCAAATCACTGTAGAGCTCTTCTGCTTCCTCCATAATAGAACCACTCATGTACCACTCAGGGAACCTTGCAGAAGATACTATTAGAAAAAATGGATGAATAGGTCACAAGGGGGCAGAGTATATACTGGGAGCAAGAGTATGGGAATATGACCTTAAATTAACCTTAAGTTAATGTAAACAGCAAAAGCAACTCTATCTGATGGGAATACTTGTATATGACCCAAGATCATCCCTGGCACAATGCCTTCTTTGTTCTGTTTCTATATGATTATCTGGCCTGGGCTAAGGGTAGTATAGAGATCTACACTGTCCTGTCACCATCCAGGATGACTTGCCTCATAAGGGCCTAACAAAAAAAAATCTATAGTTCATAATGTCCCTCTCTCTTCAGTACCTCAGTGTTCTCTAGTAGGTGGGACTGTTCTCCAGGAATAGTATGCCACCCTACAATTGGCATAGCCAGGGCAAAACAGATTTGCTACCTTACAAGTGGAAAAAGACCACAGTACTGTACAGTAAAGTTAATGGACATTTTTTTAAAATATGGATTTCTTTCAAGGTTCTTTAAGTAAAGTCAATTTTGGATGGGGAAAATTTACATAAAAAAGTAAGTGTCTTCATTTTTTTAGGATCCTTTTATTTTCTTATTCCTTTTCTGATCTTATTCATAAAATAAGATTGGTACACACTGTCCTATTCTCATTCACAGATTTAGTTTAAAAAAAAAAGGGCTTCCAGGCTATAACTTGAGATTAGTACAATATATCCATTCTTTATATTCTTTACCTACAAAGCTATTTACTAATCATTTTTCAGAATGCTGATGATTACAAGGTAGAACCTGAGAATTTATTTTCAGTATACTTTATGTATTACAACAGAAAAATGGACACAAACTTTATTCAGTGAATTACAATATGTTTGTTACAACTTAAATAATTCTATTAATGTCTCATTCCCTAAACAATCTCCTTTTTTAAGGTTAAATTATGCCAAATTATTTGGGAAAATAGATACTCTGAAAAGGTTTAATAAACTAGAATAATAAGTGTCCCCATCACACTTTCAAGAACTTGATTTACAAAGGTTAATCCTTGAAAACTTAATCATTAGGCGCAGATTCCAAAACCCATACAAAGGATATTTTTAGATATGTGCCTTATATAAAAATAAATCAGGGCTCAGTACCAGTAAGACCAGATGTATTTTTCTTCCTCTAAATAGTAAGTATAGCACAGCATTTATTTTCTCTATGCTACTCTCAAATCACACAAAGGGATTCAGATCCATGGGATGTGTAAATTCAAATCTAGTGAATCAATGGTTGGCAATGTGAAAAATGTTTTCGAGAACATGTATGCCAAAGTGTGATGATCTGGCTGGGAAGCACAAAGCAGGGAACTCTTAAATTAGTATATTAGCAAATAATTATATTGTATGACTCTTTATGGAGATAAAGTTTTTACAATACTGACCACCCCATGTTATCAGACTGATTGCTTAATGTACTTGATGACGTGTATTAAGTGAAAACTAGAAAATGTTATAAAAATCATTGAAGAATGTTTTATAAAGTCAAATTTAGAGCATGAAGGGATTTACAGGTCTGTTAGTTCAACTCCTTCATTTGAAGAAAATAGGATAAAGCAATTTTCCCAAGGGATTTCACACAGGAAGAAAGCAACAGCACTAAGTTCTGAATCCACAACCTCTGACTCTGAATCCAGGGCTTTCCCACTACACAACTCTTTCTCAACTTTGTCCACTTAAAAGTTAGACACATTTTAAAAATCTAAACACAACTAGGAATTTAGTTAGGTCACTAAATCTAAAGAAACTAAATAACTGACATCTACACCACAAAGTTTGAGATTCTTAAAACCATTTCTTATCCGTCTCCTCTTCCTCCACTGAGAAAGCCCTAGGTTATCTCTCAAATATTTTCTTTGCCACTACAAGCTTTAAAATGAAGAATCTACTTTTAAGAGTCCATGGGAGAACAGAGCTAAGAAGCAAAGGCAGGAACTTGACTGAGCTCTCCCAAATTACCCTCCAAACAATGTTAGATAATGTCTCAAAACAAATTCTGGAGCAGCAGAACCCACAAAAGAATGGGGGAAAACAATTTTCCAGCCCAAGACAAGTTAGAAGGTCAGCAGGAAAAGTCTATGACACTAGGGTGAGAGTGCAATGCAGTGCAACACAGGCCGCACCAGCTCAGACCAGGACCAGAAAAACAGCAGGTCTGGGAAAAGTGGAGTGGGGCACAACTGAATCAGTGGCAGCTTCCAGAGCCCTCAGTCCCCAGACTGTAAGGGGAGGTCAGATAACTGGTCAGAGGGAAATTACAGGGGTCCCTTTGCTGGCAGCAAGGGCAGGACTCTGTTGTACTATACGCAGTTCTGGATTATTGTCCTGGGGTCTCAGTAACAGAGCAAGAAAGAGTATTAGCACATCAGAGCTTGCTGCTACAGGGGAACAGGAATCCCAGTCACAGTTCAAGGGCTGAAAAGAGTGCTGGTGGTCATTCACAGACCAGTGTAAAGGTCAGGAGCATAGTAAACACACCTCTCCTTAGATCACAGCATCTTAAAGCATCAAAAAATTACAACTCTGAAAACGACTGCACAAAAAATCTGAAGCTTGGAAAATTCCCCATTCCCCCTACCCCATGCCAGAAGCAAAGATCCACTTTAGCAAAGAGTTAGAAGTCAAGAAAAATGAGAAAAATAACCAAAAAAAATCATCACCATAGTAATTTACTAGGATAACAAAGAAGATCAAAACACAAACTCAGAAGACAACAGTCAAAACTGCTACAACCAAAGCCTCAAAAAAAAATGTAAATTGGTCTCAGGGCTAAGAAGAGCTCAAAAAGGCTTTTAAAAATCAAATAAGAGAGGTAAAGGGAAAAAAATTGGGGTTAAATGAGAATGATGCAAGAAAATCATGAAAAACAGAGTTAACATCTTGGTAATGGAATGACAAAAAAAAATACTTAAGAAAATAACATCTTAAAAAACAGAGTAGGCCAAAGTGTAAAAAAGGAACAAAAATCCAAAGAGACAAACACCTTAAAAAGCAGAACTGGCCAAATAGAAAAAAGGTATAAAAATTCATTGAAGAAAATAATTCCTAGTGAATAATGCACTAACCCTAGAGTCAGGAGGACCTGAGTTCAAATCCGACCTCAGACACTTGGCACTTAACCATGACCCTAGGCAAGTCACTTAACCCCAACTGCCTTCCCTTCCCCTCTGAAATAATAATAATAATAATAATAATAATAATAATAATTCCTCAAAAATTAGAATTGGGCAAGAGGAAGCAAATGACTCCATGACACAAGAAACAAAATCAAAAGCATAAAAAAATTGAAGAAAATGTGAAATTGTGCACTGGAAAAATAAGTAACCTGGAAAATAGATCAAAGAGCAATCATTTAAGAATTACTGGACTAGGCAGGGGCGGCTAAGTGGCGCAGTAAATAGAGCACTGGCTCTGGAGCCAGGAGGACCTGAGTTCAAATCTGGCTTCAGACACTTAACCCTTACTAGCCCTGTAACCTTGGGCAAGTCACTCAATCTCATTTGCCCTGCCTTCCCCCCTCCAAAAAGGAAATAAAATTAAATTTAAAAAAAAAAGGCCTCCTCTCCTTGATCCCTGCCATGTAGAAGACTGCCCTCTTCCTGAGGGGGAAGAAAATAAAACTTCCTGTTCCTTCCTCAAGATGCCTCTGATTTTTGATTTTTCTTGGGTAGGGGATTTTTGGGGTCCCTGTACCTCACACAGATTTGGGAGGATCCCCCCACTTGTGAGCAACTGCTCCCTACTTGGGTCTTGAGGCAGACACCCTCTGGACATTTCTCTGGTGGCCTCTGGACTTAGACAGGGAGTTCCAGCTCCACATGGGTAAAGTCCAGGAGAGAGGAACTTGTGGGAGGAAAAGGAACATACATAGAGGAACCAGGAAACTCCAAGGCAGCTGGTGGGAAGAAGGACAGTCATGCAAACTATGCGCGCATAGCTCTTAGGTCCTGCTAACCTCTGACAGAGCCATCTGGAGCCAGGAGAGAAGCTGAACTCACCATACCAGAGAAAAGGGACCTGTTGAACCTCCCGTGACAGGGACAACGGAATCAGCTGAGCCTGAGAACCTGAAACTGCACCTCCAGTGCAGCCTCAGCTCTCCCCCTGGGTGATTACATGAGCCCTGAACCACTCCCTTCTGATGTGAGAACTCTGACTGTTGTGAGCATATTGATTCTATTGCTGCTTATAATTGTCTTTGTTTTGGGCTCTGCATGTGTTTCTGTACCTCTGCACCATAGTTTTACTTGTAACCATAATGTGATGCCGTGGGGATTCCCCTAGTTATTTCTCTTAAAGGTTTTGTAATCTTTGCAAGCTTCTATTCCTTGGCTACTTTCAGAGAGCAATTGTTGAAAACCATTTTCTAGGGACTGTGACTTTCATCTCCCCCGTTTTGGCAGAGTGGCAGAGAGATTCCCTTGTTCCATTACATAAATGACTCCTATTTGGCTCCTGCATACTAAATAGCTTAATGTCCCTTATTTACAATCTACTGCTTACTGAATGTTAAATTAAGGGTTCTCTGGGAACAGGTTGCAGCAAATCTGGAAGAGAGGAATGGATCCCAGGGTAAAATAAGAATATTGGAGGAAAGTATGTGATATGATAGTATAGAAGAAAGTGATAAACTGGTGGATGAGTTATATCTACAGTGGTGTGAGAAGTCTTTAGATAGTATGAAACAAAGGGAGGACTGAGTGGGGTATACTCTATGCACCCTCTGTGAAGACTCCTCAGAATGTGACAGAAGAGAAACTATCTGGAAACAAGAGATAGACTTCTGTAAGACTGGACAGACTGGAATCCTGGGTTTACACAACCTAGAACCCTTCCCCCTTCTCTTTTTGTCATCAGCATTAGGCTCCTTTCAGGAGTTTTAAACCTCCACCCTTGTATACCATACCACACCCTTAAAAGCTTTAGGCCCTTTTTCAGGAGTTTTTGATCTCCACCCTTGCTTGTGACCTTTTCCCTTCTCTAGCTTTGACATTTACCAAATAAGGCAATGGATGATACCTTGGCTTCCTTTCCCACCTCTCTGCCAACAGGAGTTAGTGTCGGGCTTCTTTGTTATCCGCCATTGGGTTAGATTTTGCGCCAAGACTGAGAGCCCACCTCCTAGCCAATGGGAGAAGGGACAGCCAGGGGGAGGGGGCTTGACCACCTTAGGGTATAAACTCTTGTTCTGTCTTTTGTAACATGCCTCCTCTCCCAGATCCCCGCCCTCTTCCTGCCCGGGAAGAGAATAAAACTTCCTGTTCCTTCCTCAAAAAGAAAAAAAAAATTACAGGACTACCTGAAAACCATGACCAAAAAAAGCCTACCCATCATCTTTCAAGAATTTATCAAGAAAACCTGCCCTGATATTCTAGGTCCAGAGGGTAAAATAGAAATGGAAAGAATCCATCAATCACCTCCTGAAAGAGATTTCAAAATGAAAACTCACAGAAATATCATAGCCAAATTCTGGATATGCCAGGTCAAGGGCAGAACATTACAAGTAGCGAGAAAGAAACAATTCAAATTTTGTGGAGCCACAGTCAGAACACCTCAAGGTTTAGCAGCCTCTACATTAAAGGATTAGAGGGGTTGGAATATGATGTTCTGGAGGGCAAAAGAGCTAGAACTGCAACCAAGAATCGCCTACACAGAAAAACTGAGCATAATCCTTCATGGGGAGGAAATAGACATTCAATGAAATAAAAGACTGTCAAGCATTCCTGATGAAAAGACCAGAGTTAAATAGAAAATCTGACTTTCACATACAAGATTCAAGAGAAGTATAAAAAGATGAACAGGAAAAAGAACTCTGAACGGATTCAATAAGGTTAAACTGTTTACATTCCTGCATGGCAAGATGAAACTTACAACTCCTAAGAACTTTCTTATTAGGGCATTTAGAAGATGCATGTATACATAGACAGAGGACACAGATGTAAGTTGAATATGATACAATGATTATCTAAAAAAATAAACAGGTAGGAAAGAAGAATCCTCTGGGAAAGGGAACACGAGAGAGGTAAATTATCTCACATAAAAAAGAAGCACAAAAGAGCTTTTACAGTGGAGGGAAAGAGGGGGATGTAGGAGAGCTCTTGAACCTTACTCTCTTCAGAATTGGCTCAAAGATGCAATAACATACACACTCAGTTGGGTACAGAAATCTCTTACCATCTTACCATACAGCAAAGTAGGAGAGAAAGAATATAAAAGGCTGGGGGGAGGGGGCAAAGGGGGAAGGAAGCATGGGGGCCACTGATAGTGGGGAAGGTGGTAGTCAGAAGCAAAACACTTTTGAGGATGGACAGGGTGAAGGAAGAGAGAACAGGATAAACAAGGGGGAAATAGGATGAAAGGAAATATACAGTAATCATAACTGAGGAAAAAATCTGACAGCAAGTTTCAGTGATAAAGGCCTCATTTCCCTAAAAATGGCCAGGTCCCCCAGATGCTCCTGTTTATGGAATGACATTGTGAATGAATGACATTAGGAAGAATGCAATGCTCCCTAAATGAGAACATCTATGTACAGACTGCTTTTCTCTATCATAAGAGAGAGTTCAATGAGGCAAGGACCATCAGGGAATAGCTGTTATTTTTTAAAAGCATCAAAAAATGACTTTAAAAAATAAAATAGTATAATAATTCAGATTTCAGTGTTTAGAGTAATTATCTTAAAGTGGCATTTTATTAAGACTTGGCTAAACAGGAAAAATGCTCATCTGGACTATGAGAGAAAACTTTTGGTGCTGGCCCTTCCAGTTTACGAACTGTATGCAAATATGGTGAACAGAAATGGAAAATAAACGAGGGATTCCTCAAGATGGAGAAGTAGAAACAGCACTTCCCAGGTCAAGGAGAAAATATGGCAAGCAGTCAGGAACTAACAATTTGAATACTGTGGAAACGCAATCAGGATAACACAAGACCTAGCAGCTTCTACATTAAGGGACTGAAGGGCTTAGAATATGATATTCCAGAGGTCAAAGGACCTAGGACTAAAACCAAGAATCACCTACCCAGCAAAACTGAGTACAATGCTACAGGGGAAAAATATGGTCATTCAATGAAATAGAGGACTTTC
>JAQQSU010005134.1:0-13887 GCA_028627135.1 Pseudochirops cupreus | reverse complement strand
AAATCTCTGTGGGGCTCTGCTTCCAGAAGGGAAAGCTCTGTCCCAAATCGCTGAGGTCCTCCCGGCTGCCCTAGCTCTCAGGAAGATGCTGCGACTCTTCCTACTTACTTCCGGCTGACTGGATAATGAAGACTCCAGGACCGAGGCCCAAGACCGGGATCCGGATCCAGGCCGCTCAACGCGAGAGCACTGGCCTCAGAACAATCGCTTAGACCCCCTGCTGTCTGCAGGCTGCGGGTGGGAAGCTACAACACAGAGGCGGGTGCAAAACCTCTGCCTTTCGCTTTTCTGCTCTTGAGGCCTTTCTTTTTTCCTTTGCTTCTTTTATCATTCCTTCATATTGACCCTTCTAACTAAAATGAAACATTGGAAATTTTGTTTTGGGAACAGGTAGGTTTTCATTTCTGTCCACATTCTCCCCATCTGAATCAGGATTCACAGTCCTGCTAGGTTCTGTGAAGCATGAGATTTGACCAATAGTACTAAGGAAAATCCAGTGAGAGGCATGAAGTTAGGGCAAGATAAGATGCATTAAACATTCAACTCTGAAAGGGTAGGACATGAATGCATTATTTCCCATAAGCCACTGTTATAAATGCCTGATTTATATGTCATAACTGTGGAAAATAAAAATACATAATGGAGTCATTCTAGAAATCAGTTCATAGAGCAGTGTGGCATCTTTGAGTGATTTTAATCTTTGGTTTCTTGCAGCTTACATGTACAAGTGGCATATAATGTGGAGCACTGCAGCACAAATCACCAAGTTAATAATCTTCCAGGGAAGCAGTATTTTGTAGTTAAAACATGAAGATAAAAATAAGCTTGGGCCACAGTGGTTTTCTGAGGATAGAGATATGGCCGAATAAAAATGTCCATTTGCATCACTTTTTTTTTAAGGTTCCCATTGCTATTTCTTTTGGCTCCTCAGTGGTGAGGGTAACTACTACCTACTAAGTAGCTAATAATACTATTAAATAACTAGCTAATAATAACATTAAAGCTAGACTTTAGCCAAGGAAAGAGTGAATAGGATTCATGTTGGAAGAGTAGAGTAAAATCTATATCTGGACTGAAGGTGAGAAGGGAAGACAGAAACCTGCTGGAACTATGGACAAAGATGACATCCAAAAACTGAGTAGTGGTCATAAAGAGCCCCCAAAATATTTGTCATAAGGAATCCAGTCCAACAGTGAATTTATTCTGTAAGCCTTTATTAAGCATTACTGTATGCCAGGCCTTCTACTAAGCCTTGGGGATACAAAGAAATGAAAAAAAAATTACAAACACAAAAACAGTCAGTGCCATCAAAGAGTTTACATTTGAATGAGAGAAGTAACATGTAAGTAAATAGATACAAAGAAAAAAATATATAGAATAGAAAGAAGGTAGTTTTAGAGGGAAAGGCTCAAGTGGCTGGCCAAGAGCGGGTTGGGGAGGGGAGGATGCCTTCCTGCAAAAGGTGGCATTTGTGCTGAATGCTGAAGAATGCCAGGAATGCTAATGGGAAGTGATGAGGAGAGAGAACAACCTGTGCTCTCACAGTACAAGATTCTTTGGCTATTATGTGTAGCACTGAGCTTGTTAGAGTGTCCTATAGTGAGTAATTGAACTCTAAGGGTCTCAGGAATCTGTCCCTGGACTTTCTTTGCTTATGGGAACCTCCACATAGAAGCTGGCACAGGATTAAATCTCATTTGCACTAACCTGGGTTTAAAAAAAATCCTGTAAATGGATGGAACAAGGCATTGCTTTGGACTTGGCTCATGAGCATTGCTTGGCTTTCCAGGGTGGGATTTATAGGTTTCTTTGGTCCTTTACTAGATATCATATCAGACTCACTTAGGTTTTCAGTAGCTTCAGCCCCTGCTGGTTGAGTTAATCTTTAAGTTTGTCACTCCAGACATCTAATTTGTGTTCCTACAACTCACAGATTTACCTGTGCTCCGGAGAATAAAAATTGTCCATATGAAAACAGGATGCCATAATGTCTCTCTCTGTGCATGTAAAATTACCCTGGTATTTAAACACGAGAGCAGTGTTTAAAAAGCAAATCTGATGCATCTGCCCTTAAGGAATAGAATATGGTTGATACAAATGAGCCAAAATCATTTTATTATAAGAAAGATTTGTTTACTGAAAACAGTTTGTTTTCTTGTTTGTTGATTGAGTCATTCTACAGATATTATTTCATGCCAGCTATGGGCAAGGAGCTATTAAGATAGTGCTCCCCCTAGGAGCCTGTAATAAGATGGGGGTTGAGACACAAATAAAAAGACAAGGCGATATATGTCAAATGTGCCATAAGTAGTACAATCAGTAGGAACCATAGGAGTTGACAGTAGAAAGAAAGGAAAGGAAGTAATGGATGGAAGGAAGAAGGGAAGGAAGGAAAGAGGTATGGAGGGGAAGAGAGAGGGAAGAAGGGAAGGAGGAAAGGGACTGATTTGGAGGTATCGAGATATATCAGAGGTACCTCCTTCAAGAAGGTAGACCTATTATTTTAAGTGAAATTTTAAAAATGGGGAGGATATTTCAATTTGGAGATGGGGAATGTGATGGAGGTGATGAGGTGGGCAGCACAACATGAGTAAAAGTGCCTGGTCATGCTATGAAGGGGATAAGGGTATAATAAGATACACAAGAGCATTCCCTGGGGAGATGCTCTAATTTCTAACCCCTCTGCCTACAAATAATGTATAGAAGGTGATCAATTGCACAAAGATTACCAAGAAAGCCTTGAAGTCAGTGTAAGAAATTTGCCCTTTGTTTTGGAAGCAGGAGAGTTAGAACATGATTATAGCAGAATTTCAGGAAAAGTGATTTTAAGATGTAGTGTGAATTATATAAAGAGAGACTGCAGTCCGAAGACCTGCTAGGAAGTTTGGGCAGTAATCAGCACATAAGGCAGAGGTGGGATGAGAAATCTATCTCACACACTGAATACTGGCCCACTCATGCTTTTTTCTTTCTCTGAGCTCTGCTCAACTTTTTCTTGAGAGCTTGAATGCAAACTTTACTTATTTAACCATTTCTCCATCCATATGATACCATTCCTGTATTATATAGTTAGCCCATTTTGGAGGGATGCTTGCCCTTCTCATAAGTGTAATGTCTCTCTAGCATGACTTGGCACCCATATCCTCCTCCTGGTTAATAACTGGAATTTCCTAAATGGGCACAGAGGCTTTTATTCTAGTGCAGCAGGAGGTGGGAGGAGCATAATTTTGGTCAAGGAGCTAAAATATGATGATTTGATGATTCTCTAGGATTCCCAAGCATACCCCAGAGTGATAGGGTAGTAGAAACATGGGAGAATATTCTAAGACATGGCAAATCTGAAATATGATATCTGATTATGATAATTATGTTTTCTAAAATATTATATCATAAACTAATCCTCCAAGGAGGGTGTTGACCACAGTCAAAGCACATAGAACAATCCCTTTCCCATGGGGAAACACACACACGTGCACACACGTGCACACACGTACACACACACACATGCACGCATGCACACATACATATGCCCTCATAGGGAATACTCACCAGAATATACTGACAATGCTGTGGCACTCTATCCTGAGGGTCAAAGACTTGCATCCATTTGTCTGTCCATCAGTAATTCACTTTTGACAACAGGGAGTAGCGCTAGAGGCAGTCTTATATCTGCTATCAATAGTAATTCCCCTTCCTTCCCCTCAAATCTCGCAGATAAATATGACTCCTAAAGACCAACATTTTAGCCCACTTAGTGGTGCATTTCACCTGCTTCCCACAGGTCTGCCATGCTCCCTTGTGCACACGTGCTGAGGGGAAAAGACCAAGAGACAAAGATCAGCTTCTTTCCTGAGAGGTTGCAATTGGGAGGGAGGGGATGGGGGAAGAGAGCTCAGTGACCAGGAGTGCCTGAAGAGGAACGCGTCCAGAAATCACTTTGGTGTGGGGGCACCTGAATGCACACACTTTTGCTCCCAAATGTTGTCTCTGACTTTTGAATTACAGGAGCTTCCGGGACTTCAGGAGAGATTGTTTCCCTTCTTCACTCACTGGTGCTCTTTGTTGTTCACAGGAGCTGGTGGGAAGTAACCCTCCACAGAGGAACTGGAAAGGGATCGCCATCGCTCTGCTGGTGATTCTGGTGATCTGCTCCTTGATTGTCACCTCAGTCATTCTTCTCACACCAGGTACTTCTAACTTTTTATTCTGGGAGAGGCCAGCCGGCGTTAACCCCAGAATCCACTTAGATCTTAAGGTTCTTTCCAAAGGACTGCCTGGGGGATAATTTGTTTTTCCCAGGTGATCCCTCTGATAGCATCTACTGGAAAAATAGTTTTCCGTAAATTTTCAATGGAAAAAAGGTTGATCTACCTTTTTCTGAATTTGGAGTATATTTCTATAATTACTTGTTAAGTTGCAAATGCCTAGATTGCAGAGACTGTTTTTTATTTTACCAGGTAGGTACTGTGTGGTCTCCCTTTTATGCCAACTGAGAGAATGAATGATACTGCATATTACCCAATGATATGCATTATGTATAATGGCATAATACTAATAATAACTGTATAACTGTTTAAAACTCTCTTGGTGACAAATTGACTGAAAACTGAGTAACAGTCATTCTGTATGTATGTATGTATGTATGTATGTACATGGACATATGCACATGTACACATCTAAATCTACAGGTATACATACATACACACACATATATATATATATATAAATAGGCATATATATAGATAGACATATATGTGTCTATGGATATATCCATATACCCATAGGCATGTATTTACATGTATGTGTATATCTATATATCCGTGTGTGTGTGCATATATCTATATGTATGCATGCATGCATATACATATCCTTAAGATTTTCATCATTTATATCCCTACCACTTTAGTTCTTCCTAACAACTGTGAAATGGGTACATTTTATAGATGAGGAAGTGGAGTCTCAAAGAGAAGAAATAGCTTACCTATAGTCACCCACCTAGTAAAAATTAGAATTGGGAAAAGAGTTCAGATCTTTGTAACCACTCATTCCAACATTCTACTACATGATGCTATGATTTTTCCAAGGCATGGTTATGCCCATGTTAACTGCCCAGCTCAACGAGCTCCAGTGGTTCCCTTTTATCTTTAGGATCAAATGTAAACTCACCCTTTGGACATTTAAAGCTCTTCATAACTGGGCCTCTTCCTGCCTTTGTGGTCTCCTTACATTTCACACACTCTGCAGTCTGTTGCCAGTATTCCAACATGTCTCTCCATCTCCCATTCCCATGCCTATTGCAGTGGCTCTTCCTCATGCCTGCAACGCCCTGCCCCTTCAGCTCCACCTCATGCTTTCTCTGGCTTCCATCAAGACTTAGCTCAGATGCTGCCTTCTGAAGGGGGCCTTTGCTAGTCCTTCTAAGTCCTAGTGCCTCCTCTCCAAATTTCCCTTCCATTCACACTGTATGTATCATATTTGTGCCAAGTTATTTAGATGTGGTCTCTTCCACTAGAATGTTAGCTCACCCAGGTCAGAGATTATTTTTACCTTTCTTTATATATCCTAGGCTTAGCATAGTACCTGGCAGATTTTTGTTATTCGGTTGTTTTTTTTCAGTCATGTTCAGCTCTTTGTGGCCCCATTTGGGGTTTTCTTGGCACTACAGCTCATTTTACAGATGAAGAAACTGAGGTAAACAGGGTCACACAGCTAGTAAATGTTTAATGCCAGATTGGAACTCAGTGCTATAACCACTACAACCACTGTCCCACCTAGCTGCCCCTGGTATCTAGTGAGTGCTTAAGAAAGGCTCCTTCACTGAATGAGAATGAATACAGAGATGTTTACAGTCTGATCCCTGCCCTCCTGGAGCTTAATCTGATTAAGGCTATTGGACATATAGCCAGATAACTGTAATAATTGGCAGGTTAGCATAAGTACTACATGTGTGCTATAGATGATAAGTGTAGTTGGATTTCAGATGAAACTTTCTGGCTGAAATGAATCAGGGAAAACTTTCTGGGGAAAATGGTATTTGAGTGGGACCCTAAAGGATGAGTAGAAATTTATCAGATAGGGGTAAGGGGGGAAGGGAGGGACTTCTTGGGGAAAATAGTATTTGAGCTGGGACTTGAAGAATGAGTAGATATTCAGTAGAGGGGGTGTGGGGGAGGAGTGAGAGGAGCAGGAATTAATCATTTCACTGGTGATGGCAGGAGTTCACATTTTTGCAGTACTTCACCGATTTGCTGAGCTCTTTCCTTGTAAGAAATCTCTGAGGTAGCTTGTGTGAGTGTTTTTATTTCCATTTTACAGATAAGCTCCAGAGAATTTAGGTGATTTGTTCAAGGTCACACAGTTATTAAATATTGTAGTTGAAATTCATCCCCCATCCTCACATCAGGGAGTCTCATTCCAAGCCTGACTTTACTTCTACTATAACCATGTTCTGCTACCTCTCCAAGCAAAACAATTAATGTCTCAGAAAAATATTACGGCAATGAAACTTCTGTTAATTTTTTAATCCATTTTCATCAGATTTATTAACTACCTGTTTGTGCATAATTTTTCTACACTGGCAGATTGAAAGGGCACATGTTTAGGGAGTAGACTCAGGACCAGAAATATCTAGGTTCAAGTCTTACCTTTGACACGTAGCAACTGTGTGACCTTGGTCAAGTCACTTAGCTACTTAATCTTCTAGGCCAATGACATCAAACTCAAATAGAAATGGAGACCACTAATTTGTAAAGAGGAATCCCTGTGAACCACACATTCAATTAGTTTCATAATGTAATGTTATCTATGTTTTGTTGTAATTTTTATTTATTTTGTTAAATATTTCTCAATTATATTTTAATATGTTTATCTGTACTCAGGAGTGGTGCACTCAGGATCCAGGGCCAGCTTAATGCTGCAGTAGTTATAACACTAGATCTAAAATCAGAAATACAAGAGTTCAAATCCAGTCTCAGACACTTACTAGCTGTGTGACCTTGGGCAATTTACTTAAACTCCCTTTGCCTCAGTTTTCTCACCTGTAAAATGGGGATGAAAATAGCACCTGCCTCCTGGGGTTGTTGTGAGGATAAAATGGGAGAATATTTGTGACTGTGTTTATGTATGTTTATGTATGTATGTATATATACATATATACACACACATATGTATGTATAAACACACATAGATACATATATGTGCATGTATATATGTATTATATAAATGCTAGAAATGATGATGATGATAAAGATGATAATACAGAGACATAAATGTTTTTGCTTCTTGCCCTCAAAGAGCTTACATTCTTCTTCTTTGCTTATACGCATGACGTAAGCTTTTTGAGGAAAACTGTGTATAAATTCACTCTGACTTCAAGTGTAAATTGATTCTAACTTTACACCTTAATTTTGAGCAGTTCATGTAACCCATTCAGCTTTACATACAGGTGTCAAGTACTAATGATCAAAAGAGAGAATTGAGATAATGATTGGAAAGTGCTTAGTGCACAGTAAGAGCTATTTAAACTTTAGCTATTATTATTATTTTACACCACTTCTTTAATAAGACTAAGTTGCAGAAAAGGAGCCAACTTGGATTGGTAGATGGAGTTTTGTCATCCAGGAGTTCTCTATACCAATGAAATCCAAACTCCAGTCTGCATGGCCATGTATCCCAGCATCTACCCTTCCTCCATACTTTAGTGAATTAGTAATCTTAATTATCTGAGGATTCCCTCCAACAATACGATTGTACCTCATTGATGCCTGCCCACCTTGCTCTTCTCCCTGTCTTCTCATCAGTTCTCTAATAATGTCCTTCCTCCCTCTTCCCCAACATGCTAGGGTTTTTTTTTCCCAGAAGCCTTGGTGTTGGGTGGCAAGCAGTCTGTTGGTTATCACTCTGCCACTGGCCCATCCTTGTTTTTCTGCTCATACACTTCTGTGTTGGCATTCCTTATAAAAGCATTAACCTTAACGATATCCAAATCCATGCCAAATGTTGGGAGAAGAGGACATAAATAGTAATGAAAAATGAATTATAAAATCCTCGAGTCTTTTGTGATAAGCAAAATAATCTGCATTAAAAAGAGTCTTCTGAATTTTGAAGATACAGTTAATTTGGTCTTTTGGAATGCACTCATTATGCTATGTAGAAACTAATGAACTGAGGGGAAGTTCATAGAATTATTGGATGCTGGGGAGCTGAAAGGTAACAGAAAACACTTAGTCTAACCTTTACATTTTACAGGTGAGAAAGCAGAGACATTGGGGAGGTTAAAGGCTTTAATACAAACTCAAAAAGCTAATTCATATCAGAGCTAAAATTAGAACTAAGGATTTTTAATTCCTGATCTTTCTTTTCCCTATTCCTACCTTTTCCATTAAGCTGCCTTACGAAATTCTTCTTTTCTAGAGAGTTTTAAAATAGAGAAAAAGCAGCCTGGGGTGGTTGAACTAGATACACTTCAGGCTAAATCAACATGGAACCCACACTCAAGAGGGGAAAAGATTCATTTAAATGAATGTTTCTAAAAGATGAATTTCATCTCATTTATTTTTACTTTTGCCTTTCTTGGTACTTAGACTAGAACCATGTTCACATGCAATATCTTTATTCAATATTTGATCTTTCCCTTGTTATCCTTGGGCTTACCTATCTTTCATAGACTAGTGAGATTCTATCTTATGTGCATTTATTCTTCCATGGATGTAGGAGTTATACTCTCACTCAGAATCAAAAGGGGCCTTACAACTGCCAGTTTAGAATACAAGAGAACAGTTGCCAAGAGCATCTTGTAGACAAGAATATCCAGTAACAATAAGGTTGTGCAGTTGAAGTCTTGACTGAGTCATTTAAGGACTAAGAACCCAGCCCTGGGAAAATTCTCATTTCATTGCCAAGCAAAGCATAGGACTGTGTCAAAGAGAAAATCATCCTCTTCTTTATACTTCTTGGAGACTCAAGTCGGTTCCCACACAAGTGCAACATTTAGTATTGCAACATGCTCCTAATTCAATTCTTGCACAGACTAGGTTCCAGACTTCCTCTTTTCATAGAGACAGGCACCAACCATTAAACCAGTTTACATGGTAAACTCTGATAACCTATTTGGCAAGGGCAACAGCAGCAAGCTGCAGGCATCTACAGTTGGTGCAGTTCCTGTATTCCACTGGATTCCAGAAAAGATTTAGAGAAGTGAAATGTTCTTTTTTCCCCCTGTCCTAAATTAACCCATGGGAATTCAAAGGAGGCAGCAGGAGGAGCAGCAGCAGTAGCAGCAGCAGCAGCAACAACAACGACAACTGACATTTAGATGACTCTTTATGCTTTATATAACATTTTACATATATTATCTCATTTAATCTTCAACAATGTGAAAATACAGGGGAAAATGAAGAGAGTCTAATGGAAGAAGAAAGCATATTCTTCATATGCAGTTGGATGGGCAACATAGGGGAAGCAGCATGGTACCCCAGAGAAAGAGTGCTGGATTTAGAGTCAAAGAACCTGAGTTTAAATCCCAGCTGCTACTAATTATTATGTGTGTGATCTTACGCAAGTTGCTTCAGCTTCCTTGTCTGCCAAATGAGAGGTTTAGACTGCACTTACCTGTAAGGTCTCTTTCTGTTCTAAATCTATCCTAAATCTCTGTGTTCAAAGACATCATTGAGTTAGACCTTTGTACATATATCTTGGAAAAGCACTGTAGCTGTACAGTAAGCCAGATAGATAACAGAAAAGCAGGAGGAAAGCAGGCTTAATCACATTTGGTAAATGGTGCAGTGTTTTCATTGATCCTAAGCTTATCTATGCTGCAGAAAACTATCTTTTTTCATATCAGTATTCCCCCAGTGATGCTATATGGCTGCAAGTCTTGGAACAATATGATATCACAAGAATCCAATTCGCAGGTAACCCAGAGGACTAGAGAAAGGCGCATGGTAGGTGTTATAGACTATAAAATATTACTAACAATAACTTCATCTAAATAGAAAGCATCAAAGATATTCTCAAGATCAAGGATGACTGGAGAACCCAGTTTGTTAGTCATCCGGCAAAAGTGAAGGATAATTGAACAATATGATGGTTGTGCTGTCACTTTCAAAATATATATGTTTAAACCTAAAGAGGAACCCACGTCCTTTAGGAAAATCCTTTAAGAAAAAATTGTGCAAGATTAGGGACAAGGATCACACAGAAAGGCATAGTTTGATCAGTAGAGGCATAGTCAACACTGATGAAATTATTGATGCACTGAAATTTTTAAATAAAAGTGGGAAACGGGAATAAAAAGTAGATATTCTTTTGGCTTTTAACACTTTCCTTGGCTTCATTTGCAAAGCTTTTCTGCTGCTCTTACCATCTGAGGCTCTGTATTCTGCTGGATCAAAGACCTTTATCCACCCACACTTGTTGAGTTAGGCATATCATGATGATGTTCTAGGTATCCCCAACCTTCTTCACTCTCAAAAATGCAGCAGCACTTTGTGGTTGATTTTTATAGCTTGATTGGAGGTGGAATGCCACTTCATTCTCTAGCCCAGTCAACATGTTTATAAGGGAAAGCTAAAACCTTGCAAAGTCTCATAATTATATTTTCTCAAGAGTTGAAAGGAACCCCAAAAGTCATCCAGTCTGGCTTTCTTCTGAACATGAACTCTCTTCTGCATTGTCACCAACACATCATTAGCTGGTCTTTATTTGAAGAACCCCAACTATGGGGATTCACTACTTCTGAAAACAGTTCCTTTTATTTAAGCCTTCTAAAAGTCAATCTCTCTCCAACATCTTCCCATAAATTCTATGGAGATAAGCAACTCTAATCCCTTTCCCATATGAGTGATCATAACAATGTCTTTCCTTAGTCTTCTCTCAGCTAACCATCCCTAGTACACTTAACTGATCTTCCTGCTGGATGATCTTAAGGCTACTTGTCAATAATAGCTAATTGCTAGTATTTATATTGTACTTCAAGGTTTGTGAAATACTTTATGTATGTTATTTCATTTCATTCTCAAAACAACCCCCACTTCTTTGAGGTAGGTTCTACTATTATCCCTGTTTTACAGATGTGGAAACTGAAACTGGGAGAGTTTAAGTGACTAGCCCAGGGTCACAAAGCTAGTTAGTGCCTGAAGTAGAATTTGGACTCAGATCTTTTTAATTCCAAGTCCAGTCCCTTCTACTGTATCATCAACTGTCTCTTTCCTCTTGTCATCTTCCAACTTATCTATAATCTTTCTAAAAATGTAGTACTAAAATCAAGGTTCTAGATGGAGTCTGATGACAGGAAAAGGCAATAGGATCGTTATCCTCTAGTTTGGGACAATATATGCCTATTAAAGCAGCCTGAGATCACCTTGGCTTGTTACGTCCAATAATCCCCTTGTGTCCTAAATCTGCAATGATCACCAGAAAAACCTCTTTGATGTAAGAAAGCAAAATGAAATTTTAAAACTTTCCTGTGATAATGTGCATCATCTGAATGTCAGTATCCCATAACATTCCATGACTCTGCATATAACTTGATTCCAGGCTTTTGCATCTTGATTCTTTTAGAGATTCACATCAGTTTTTGGTAACTATCTTCAGTTACACTCTCTTGTTTGTATCTTCTTACAGTATAATCTAAGTCATGAGTTCCCTACTCTTAAATGTGTAAGAATTGGGTTCCAGACAATATCTCTTAATTCTTGAACCAGCTTGCCTTAGGGATTTTTGCTTAGACAGTAAGGTGAAGTTCTACCCATCTTTTTTCTGAAGTCTTTCAGATGTGCCACCATTCTTTGTTTTGAAGTTTATATCTTGACTTTTCTAACCCAAAATGCTAGGTCATGGGTGGGGAACCTGCAGCCTCAAGGCCACATGTGGCCCTCTAGCTCCTTAAGTGCAGCCCTTTGACTGAATCCAAACTTCACAGGACAAGGGAACAAATTCCTCAAGGATTCAGCTTTGCTACCCTTGTCTAGGTGTTCCACTCAGCCTTACTTCCATCTTCAATGGAATGTTTATTCTATTGATGTTTATTTGTATGTTTAAGGTCCTCTGAGAACCTAGATTGGTCAATAATATCTGTTTCTCCCATTAGTGTGAGTAGTGTGATTCTGGGACTTGTTGGTAAAGATAAGGATAAAAGATTTTTCTCTCATATGTGCCCCTAAGAAGAGCATAGCTGGAGTTGAGGGCAAGGCTTTCTTGTTTGATTTCATAGCAAAACAAGCAAGGCATCTGTTACAGCAGGAAGGCATCACATATGGAAAAATAGCCCCAACATGAGGCCCTAACCCTTTCTTTTATCCTGCTCCTACATTTTTTACATAAAACTAAGGAGATATAAGGCACCCCTGCTTGTGTACAAGATCAGTCCCAGTGATACTAGTTGTATGGAATGTTATAGTGCTGGAGGAAGGAAAGAATAGATATGTAGGACCTTATCCCTGTAAAGCTGTATGACAGTAAGGAGTGAGGGTGCCTTGCCTTCTTTACTGTTTTCTTCATGGGTGTGTTGTCCCTGTACTACATGGTGTGTGTTTCGTGACAAAGTCTTAAATTCTGGACTGAGTTTTTGGTTGTTCAAAGTCCATAATCCAGAGAAATTCAAAGAAATGTGGTGGAGGTGAATCTGTCAAAAGGAAGTTGTCTTTGACCTCATCTTCTGAGCCCTCCCCTCCTCCTAAAGATGTGCCATTGTTAGAGGTGGGATCTTTATAGACCATGATCATGACACTTATTCAGGAAAGGTATTTTTTGCAGGAAATTTCTCCATGCTTTAGTTACTGGCTCCTTGATTATATTAGAGCCTTTGGGGGGAAATGGGGTGATAAATTGAGGAAACCCAGTGATAGAAATGAAAAATCATAATTCTGAGATTCTCCTACTTAAAAGTCTTTCTCCTGTTATATACCATAGCAATCCCTACAAAAATGTACAATATATTATTAAAAGGATAAACAATGAACATCTAGAAGGGGAAAGAGTGACCACAAAAAGCCAGGAGATATTCATCAAGAATGGGTCTTATCAATCTGATTTTTTGCTTTCTTTTTTTTTAAAGGATTACTAGACTGGCAGATTGGGGGCAGCTAAGTGGCACAGTGGATAAAGACCTGCAGCTGGAGTCAGGATTACCTAAGTTTAAGTCCAGCCTCAGAAACTTATTAGTTGTGCTATTCTGGTGTATTGGTAATGGGGAACAGGAAGATCTTCCCTGCCCTATAATAGGCATCACATGGAGCCCAACAAGAGAAAGTATATTAGGGGAGGCTTGTTTTTCATGCAGATCCACAGTTTTTGTTACTTTGTAATTGGGTAGTGGGTCATAAGGGTTGTGATGCCCTCTGACCCTAAAGAAATCTATATATGTATTTATATGTGTGTATATATGTATATATATATGTATATGTATATATGTACATGTATGTGTATGTATATATGTTTGTATGTACTCTGAGGTTAGCATTTTTCTTTGGGACTCACTCACTGGAAGAGTGTTCTTGTGATTTGACCAGATGAGACTCTGGGTAGCCATTAAGGAGGCTTCCCTGCCCCCAGCTTTGAAAAACCCAGATGTTGGTGCTTCTCTCTCCAGTAACTATGTATGTATTGCTTTGTTCACATAATTGGATCTGTCTTGATCTATGCTAATTTCTCAGACAGCTAGAAGCATTCTCTGTTGGTCTTTATTTCTCTGATTGTATTTTCTCTGAAGGATGCTGAAAAGTCAGGGTGCTGATTTTCCTCTGAACTAGTGAATGTAATTTAAAAAGATTGTTGACCCCCTAAAAAGCTATCTTTCTTAGTAAAGTAGATCTGAGAACCCGTGCTAGCAGCCATCCTGGGTATGCTAGTGTGGTTGCTGCTACACCTAGGCAAGTCACTTAACCTCTG
>JAQQSU010005133.1:0-13887 GCA_028627135.1 Pseudochirops cupreus | reverse complement strand
TTTGAGTTAATCTATTTTTTAATGTCTTATTTTCTTCAGTTAGATTGTTGACTCTCTTTTCATGATTTTCTTGCATCATTCTTATTTCTCCTCCCAATTTTTCCTCCACTTCTCTTATTTTAAAGTTTTCAGAATCCTTCTTAAGCTGATCTATGGCTTGTAGGCAGACTTCATGTTTCTTGGAAGCTTTTGGTGCGGGAGTTCTGACTGTGTTGTCTTCCTCCCATTCCATGTTTTGATCCTTCTTGTCCCCAAAGAAGGAATCTGGAGTTGGTTGCTATTCTTACTTTGCTTCCTTTACCTGCTCATGATGGCCAGTCAAGGATATTTTAGCTCTGTGGAACTCTGGTTCCGGAGGACAAAGCTCTGTCCCCAATTGCTGGGGTTTTCCCAGCTGCTGGAGCTATTAGGGGGCTGTAATTTTTTTTTTTGCAGCCCCCACCAGCTTTGGCTCACTGAAAATGCACCCCAGGACCTCCACCCCAAGGCCACAATCCGGATCCAGGCTGCTCAGTGCAAGAGCACTTGGCCTCTGAATGATTGCTTGGTCGCCCTGCAGTCTGCAGGCCGGGAACTCTGAAGCAGCTATGTGGAAGCTGCTGTTTCCTTGCCCTGGGAGGCAATTTGGACGGACCTGCTTTTCTCCCCAAAGTTTAGCTGAGTTCTGCTGACCTTTCACTTAGTCCTTGTTTCTTATGGCTTGACAATTCTGTAAACTGCCACAGTTGCTGCCGATCCACTCTCCTGAAGCTCCAGCTGTGGCTTGTCCTGTCTACCCCCAGGGCCATGCCACGGTTTCAGGCTGGTCTATTTTTGGCTCCCAGAGCTGTGATGGTCCCTTCCTGCCAAGCTGCTTTCAGCAGGAGGTATATTTTTGTGAGTTTTGGAGCCCTAAAATTTGTTTAAAGTCATATTTTATTTGAGGTGGCTTTGTGGGAGCTGTGGTACCTTGCTGCTCCTGCGTCACCATCTTGGCTCTGCCCCCCTCAACTCCTAATATTAAAGATGTTCAACTTAGTTCTTTTGGGGGCCACCTCACCACTAAATAGGGGTGGAGTGAACATCTATGAATGTTTGTGACTTGGAATGGATTGATCAAAAGGACACGTGGACTTTGTTCATTTTAGAGATTATACTGTCAACTTAAGTTCTAGCATAATGAATGTAGCATAGACGATATTATAGGTGGCACCATCTTATTTTAACAGCAAAATGGCCTATAAGGTTGTGTTTATTTTTTGTTTTTTTTTTAATTTTTTGGGTTTTTTTGGGCAATTCATTAGTTTTTGAATTTCATATAGAGTTTCATCCAGGGTTTTAAGACAGTGCCACAGTATATAGAACAGTACTTGGCACATAGCAAGCATTCAATAAATGTTCTTTTCATTCATTCATTCATTCATTCATTCATTCATTCATTCACAGAATATTGACCAAATGGGAAATCTTCAAACAATGTTGTTCATTTAGGAAAATAAATTATGTTTGTGCTTGAGCTGCAGTTGTTTTTGTTCTTATTGTTAAACAATTCCAGTACACCATCAGGAATGGATAAATTTTGAATATTTCCCTAATTGAATCACTGAGCTCAATGTCTTCCACACATTTTCTGTTCAATATATCCTTGTCAAATTCAGTTGAAGTAGAAATAGTTGGTTTGAAGCAAAAGAAAAAGTTATCCAAAGTATTAAACAATTAAAAAAAAGTTCTTTTGAATACTTTTGTTTTTATATCAACATCCTTCCATAATATACATCCTCACCACTTTACTTGCATTTAGTAATTGAAATCCTCCCTTGTAAGAAATAAAGAGCTATGAAAGAATAAATGACACAATGACCATACAGGACAGGGCATTTGGCATGCTGCATCAGAATCTCTCCCCTGTGTTCCAAGAGGCAGAGGTATGCATCCTTATCTGTTCTCTGAGATGGTCATTGTTTTAGAGTGTAGAGTACATCTAATGCTTTTTACATTTATAGTACTTTGTTTTTAATGTATATTGTTCTTCCGATTCTCTATATTTCATCATATATCTATTCATACAAATCTTCTATTTCTTCAAATACTACATATTCATCATTTTTATCAAACAATAATATTATGTAGCTTGAAGATTCTTTCTCACTTTTTTGTTAGTGGCTGAATCATTGAAAGAGGTGACCCTTCTCCTCTTCATGGCCAACTTCAATAATTAACTCATTCTTCTTTTTTAACAAATTGCCTATACTATCATTCTCCCCAAAGCTTCAAATTCTCTCTATAAGTTACTTTCCTGCTGCCTAGAAATATACCTCATTTTCCCCATCTTTGGTCTTTTCATCCCTTCTACCTAATATTATGTATCTTACTCCCTTCTCAGCTAAACTCCTTGAAAGAAGAGAAGTCTCAACAACTAATTACTCCCAATAAATCACCTTCCTCTTCTGTCATCCTATTTTTAAACTGATATAATATTACTTGTGTTTTTAATTGTTCAATTGAAATCATTCTCTCCTAAGTTCTTTGCATACATCTTTTAATTACCAAACTAATATCCTTTTCTCAAACCACATCATTTTGTATTTCTGTGAAATATTAGACACACTTGGACACTGACTTCATTTGGATATTCTCTTCTCTCTGATTTCATGATACTCACCTTTCTTAGTTCCACTTTCATCAGTCTGACCATTCAATTTCCTTCCTTTGTCAACCATGCCATGCTCTCTAAGTGTTGTTCTTTTTTAAGGTTCTGTCCAGGATCCTTTATCTATACTCTCTCAAGTGGTAGTATCATGAGCTTTTATGGACTAAATTATTATCTCTACGCAAGTGTCTCTCAGATATAATCATATAGCCCTCGGCTCTCTCTACTGAATTCTAGACGTTCATCACAACTGCCTACGTTTTATTTTCAGTTGGAGAATGGGATGGTTCATAAGCATCTCAGATTCACCAGGTCCAAAAACAGACTCATTAACTTTCCTCCTAGTCCGTCTCTTTCAGACCTTAGTATATTCAGAGACAGTGCCAACTTTCTAGTCACTGAACGGGTGCAGTGAATAAAGCACTGGGCTTGAATTTAGGAATAATCCTTATCATGAGTTCAAATTCAGTCACAGACACTTACTAGACACTTACTGTGATCCTGGGCAAGTCACTTGACCATTTTTGCCTCAGTTATTCATCTATAAAATGAAATCAAGAAGGAAATGGCAAACCACTTCAGTATCTTTGGCAAGAAAATGCCCAAAATGGGGTCATGGAGAGTTGGACACAACTGAAATGCTTGAACACCACCACCATCACTATTAACAACAGCAAGATAACTCTTCATACTTATTTACTCCATATATCCAATTAGTTGCCAAATATTGTATAATTGTGGCCTACACAGCATCTCTAGTCATACCCTCATTTCTACTCACACAGCCCCTACCCTATTTCAGGTCTTCAACACCTCTCACCTGCATTATTTATTTCCCTTTCATAAATTCTGTCCTATCCATCCTCCACATAACCGAAATGAAATTTTCTGAACATGTCAGTCTTAACCATTTCATCCTCCCACACTCAATAAATTTCTCACCACTACCTCTAGAATCAAATACAAAGCCTGTGTTTGTTACTGAAATTTTTTTCATAATATGATTTTTTCCTTTGTTCTCAATATTCCCCTCCTCTAAAACCTCCTCATCCAGTCATAATTATTTAATTGCTATTATGCAAACATAATGTTTAATTTCCCATGCCTGTATTTTTGTATTAACTGTATCCCATGACTGGAATTAACTCCTTCCTCTCTTTAATTACTTGGAATCCCTAGTTTGTTTAAATATTCAGCTGGAGGATCACATTTTACAAGGGATCTTTAATCGTCCCCTCATCTGCTGGCCTTGTCTGTAAAGACTACATGGTATTCATTGCTTCAACATGTTGTTGCCCTCATTAAAATGTAAGCTCTTTGAGGCAAGGGATTGTCTTATTTTTGTCATTTTATCCTACAGTGTCTGGCCCATTTTAAATTTTTGCTGCTTGTTAATTGATTGGTTGATATGACCTCTTATCACCCCTGTCTTAATCCCAATATTATTTGTTATAAAAGGAGAGATTTAATGGTCTCTCATAGGTATGGAACATTGATGATACATCATTATTATCTGAGATCAGCAGCCTGTAACTGGTCTGAAGGTTCATTGGGCAGGCATGATGATTTCCAATGAGATTAATTTACAGTGAAAATATAACTTGGTCAGATGAACTGAACATCAGCCTTATAAACCTGGTCAAGTTTATATTAATACTGAAGTCTGCCACTGTGGTTTTGTGATGTCCATAAGGGTCTGAGAGATTCATGAATTTGGTGTTTCAAGACCTGTTGAATTTGGAAATATCAGTTTATCTCAATTAAAATCATCTATTTTTGTAAGCCTGACAATTAGAGCAAATAAGTCAGAATAAAATCATAGCCATATAGATTTAGAGGTGGGAAGGATTTTAGACAATTTAGAAATTAGACTATTTTATTTTAGAAAATAAAAGTCTGGAGCCCTGAGACTTTAAGTGATTTGCCCTAAGTTATACAGGAAATAAGAGGCAAAGCTTGGATTTGGATGTGACAATTACAAATTCAACCCCAGTGTCCTTTTCATATCATTTCCACTGAGAACCAACTTTTCTTTCAGAAGTGGAATTGAAAAATTCAGAAATTGTATTTTAGACTCAAAAAGGTAAACAAATCTCAAAAAAGGGAAGTTTTATTGTTGTTGTTAAAGAAAGAAATAGTATACCAGTCATTCATTTGTATATATATTTTTTCTTCACATTTTGAGTAAGCCTAGCCTGGAGGAAATTTCATCTTTGTGTCACACAAATCTGCATTAGTATACCAGTCTTCTAGTTTGAAGCAATATATTTCTGCTTTTCTTGTGAGAAATCAATAGTTCCTTGAAGAAGTCATGAAATGTATTGTCTTATTGAAAATATGTCAGTTTTGTGCCCACTGTAATGTTTTCTCATTGCTTTCAGCTATGTCTAATGTGAATGGATGATACTTCATTATATTAACAGCAATAGGTTCTTTTTATCGCTTTCAATTATAGGGAATAGAGTTTCACTCTTATACCATTTCTTTCAAGAAATAAAACATTTTTAGGAACGCAGTGGAAATAATAGAACAATAAAAATGGATCTACCAAATGATAAAGTTGATTTATAAATGATAATTTTATTGATAACTTTATATTCATATGAGATAATATTCCTTATAACAGAAGAAATGTATTTGTCAATAGTCAATTTTTGAAGATATTACTTATTTCACAGACTGCTTTCTCCCAAATGAGGATGACTTAGATGAAGCTAACAGAAAACAGTTTAGTTCTTGGCTTTGTTTTGATTGATTCTTTTTTTTCAAAAAAATCATCACTGCTATGCCATAAATCTCAAAATATTTGATCTAGAAGGTACCACAGAGATTCCCTGCATATAGGATGGTTGTGGTAAGACCTAATAAACCAATACAACATAATATTAGGTTCATAGATTTTTGAACTGGAAGGCACCCTGGAGGTCACATTATTATTTTCCTTCATTTCCAAATCAAGAAGCTAAGACCTAGTGAGACCTCTAGCTGTTTGTACAGGTAGTATGTAGCAAGCCAGGATTCAAATTCAAAAATTCTGTCCCTAGAACTCTTTCCACTATACTTGAATTTTAATGATTAAAGTAGTAATTGGATAATAAAAAATAAAACAAAATAAGGGAAAAAGGATGAATGATTGACTACCAAAATGACATTGGGATGGCTACCATAAAGCTATAGGCCTCAGTTTCCATGACCTCACTTGACATCTTACAAGGATGGTAAGGAGATCATATGAAAATGAAAGGTATCAAATGTTGTTCTTGGTGTACATTTCTGATTTAATGGTTAATTCTATTGTCCCACTCTTCAGCTTCTACAGTACAGAGGAATTACAATGAGTAGGCTAACATCCACTCAGGAAGTTTTTTCAATATTTCACATATTAGTATTTCTTGCATTCATGAGGAGGGTTAGCAAATAATTGTCCAGGACTAGAATAGACTGTAGTTTGTGGATTATAGTGATGTTATGGAGTTGGAATTTATCAGGATCAGAAAAGATAGCATATGAAAAGGAAGGGGGTAAATATGACTCTGAGATTGTGAATCTGTGTGATTAGAAATATGATGGCCCCTCATCAGAAATAATGAAATGTTGAGAATAGATGGATTTGGAATTTTGGGTTTGCTAATTTGTAGAAGCCTAGGAAAAGTAACAGTGGAGATATCTAGCACACACTTGTTCATACAAGACTGGACTTTAGTGAACAAGATTGGAGCAAGATTGGTTTGGAGAAGGAGCAAAATTTTGGGAGGTGTTAGGATAAGCATGCTCCTTGGACCTATAGCATTGACACTGGATGTCTGGAATTGGGATTGGGGAATCAGCCAAATGAATTTAAATTTAGAGAGGTCTAGTCTAGTTACCACATTTTATAAGTGAAGAAATGGAGGTTCATGGAGGTAAGGTTTAACTATTTTGCCCATGGCCATAAAAAGAATAAATTATATAGACAAGATTTGAATGTATATGTTCTCTGGAAGTTTTCTAGGATTATGAAAATGGTAGTTGTTTTATTTTATTTTATTTTTTTGTTTTTCTTTCCCATCTCTGTCATAGACCTCAGTGATCTATGTATTCTGGAGCCTTTTTGTTCTAGATAGAAATTGTGGTCATTTGGGAATATCTGAATCCATAATGTCCAATCTTGGAAGCTAAACATAGGGTATCTGGCCCCAGACTGGCAGGTTTTCCATTCTATAATTAAAGAACAGGATGCTGAAATTTTGACTTGTAATCAAGGCAGAAAGAAAAAAAAAGTTCTCTTTTGTGTATTGTCTTAGGGTTTGTTTGATTTTTTTCTTTATCTTAAGTGCTGATTTCTTTTCCCCTCCCCATTCCTTTTTCTCACTCTTACTTTACTTTACTGAATTTTAACATCATCTCTGTATGAGAACTTCTTTGGCCAAGCCCCAGGTGCTAATTCTAACCAAAGTTACCTTTTATCTGTTTTGCATATGTTTTGAAATAATAATAATGATAATAAATATCTAGAAAGCATGTTACTAGGTGGCATAGTGGATGGAGCCCTGGGGCTGGATTCAGGAAAATTTGAGTTAAATCTGGGCTCATATACTAATTTACAAATGCTTATTCATTTCCCTTTCCTAATCTCACCATAAACTGTGAGGGAGATGCTATTCTTAAACCCAATTATAGATGAGGAAATCTGAGGCTAACATGAGCTACATAACTTGCTAAGGGTCATGTAGATAGTCAATATCTGAGTCAGAATCTGAACTCAAATTTCCCTAAAATCTAAGTTCAGCATAGTTCACAATACCTCCTGGCTGCCAACTAGCAAGTTGTATACTCTTCGAAAAGCCCCCATCCTGCCTCCTCCATAACAATTTAAATTCCTAGAGGGCAGGGACCTTTTCAATTTTTGTATCTTCTATACGTACAACTGTACCAAGGACTAGTAGATTTTTGACAGATGTGATTTTTTTTCTTTAATTTTTTTTCTTTATCTTATTTTTCAACATTCATTCCCACAAAATTTTGAGTTCCAAATTTTCTCCCCATCTCTTCCCTAACCCCGACCCCAAGATGGCAAGCTTGCCAATTACTTCTTCCCCCAGTCTTCCCTCTCTTCTATCTTCCCCATGCTGCCCTTCCACCTTACTTTCTTGTACAGCAAGATGGATTCCTATCCACCATTGTCTGTATATCTTATTTTCCAGTAGCATGTAGAAAACATTTGTTCAAAATTTGTTTTTAAAACTTTTGAGTTCCAGATTCTCTCCCTTCTTCCCTCTTAACCCACCCCCATTTAGTAGACAAGCAATTCAATACAGGTTATACATGTGTATACAAAACATTTCCATAGTAGTCATATTGTGAAAGACTAACAATATTTCCCTTCATCCTATCCTGCCCTCCATTTATTCTATTTTCTCCTTTGACCATGTCCCTTTTCAAAAGTGTATGCTTCAATCTACCCTCTCCCCAATTTGCCCTCCCTTCTATCACCCCACTCGTATCCCCTTCCCCCTACTTTCCTGTAGGGTAAGATACCCAATTGAGTATGTGTGTTATTCCCTCCTTAAGCCAAATCCAAGAAAGTAAGGTTGATTCATTCCCTTTCATCTCCCTGCTCTTCCCCTCCATTGTAACAGCTTTCTCTTGACTCTTTTATATGAGATAATTTACCCTTTTCTATTTCTCCCTTTCTCCTTCTCCCAATAAATTCTTCCCTCACCTCTTAATTTTTTTTTAGATATCACCCCTTCATATTTAACTCACCCTGTACCCTCTGTCTTTGTATACATATGTATACATATACATGTACATATAGACACACAAACAAACACAAACAAGCATATACACATATACATATACACACATGCATACATATTTCCTTCAACTATCCTAATACTGAAAAAAGTCTCATGAATTACAGATGTTGTCTTTTCATTTATCAATGCAAACAGAAAAACTTTAATAAATTCCTTATGATTTCTCTTTCCTCTTTACCTTTTCATGCTTCTCCTGCTTCTTGCATTTGAAAGTTACATTTTCTATTCAGCTCTGTTTTTTTTTTTACCAAGAATGCTTAAAAATCCTCAATTTTATTGAATATCCATATTTTCTCCCGAATTACTTTACTCAGTTTTGCTGGGTAGGTGATTCTTGGTTTTAATCTTAGCTTCTTTGACCTCCAAACTATTTTATTTCAAGCCCTTTGATCCCTTATTTAGAAGCTGCTAAATCTTGTGCTATCCTGATTGTGTTTCCACAATACTTGAATTGTTTCTTCCTGACTGCTTGTAATATTTTCTCCTTGACCTGGGAACTCTGGAATTTGGCTAAAATATTCCTAGGAATTTTCTTTTTAGGATCTTTTTCAAGAGGCGATTGGTGGATTCTTTCAAAGTCTATTTCACTTTCTGGTTCTAGAATATCAGGGAAGTTTTCCTTGATAATTTCTTGAAAAATGATGTCTAGGGTCTTTTTTTGATCATGGCTTTCAAGTAGTCCAGTAATTTTTAAGTGATCTCTCCTGGAGCTATTTTTCTGGTCAGTGGTTTTCCAATGAGGTATTTTACATTGCCTTCAATTTTTTAATTTGGTTGGGTCTATTTTATAGTATCTTGATTTCTCATAAAGTCATTAGCTTCCATTTGCTCCATTCTAATTCTAAAGGAATTATTTTCTTCAGTGATATTTTGGACTTCCTTTTCCATTTGGCCAAATCTGCTTTTTAAGGTATTCTTCTCCTCGAAAAGACCAAAAGAGGTCTTTTTGGACCTCTTTCACCATTTGAGTCAGTCTTTTTTTTAAGTTGTTATTTTCTTCAATATTTTTGGGTCTCCTTTAGCAAACTGTTGACTTGCTTTTCATGATTTTCTTGCATCATTTCCATTTTTCTTCCCAATTTTTCTTCTACTTCTCTTACTTGGTTTTCAAAATCTTTCTTGAGCTCCTCCATGGCCTCTGACCAATTCACATATTTCCTGGAGGCTTTTGATGCAAGAATTTTGACTTTGTTGTCTTCTTCTGGTGCTATATTTTGATCTTCTTTTTCACCAAAGAACAATTCTGTAGTCTGATTTCTCTTCCTTTTTTTGCTCATTTTGCTTGTCAATTACTTGACTTTTGAGCTCTTTGCCATGGTATAACTCTGCAGCCAGAGTGGGGAGTGCTGTGGTCCAAATTCTGGGGTTTTGCTCAGGTATTGTCAGAGCTTCTTCTAGGCCCTGCAGAAGAACTATTAGGATTCCCTTTACATGGTCAGCCCATGTTCTGCCACACCAGTGCTTCTCCTCACACCAGGACTGCCACCCAAGACTGTGACCCAGATCCATGCAGGGCAAAGCAAGAGAATCCTGCCTTTGCACCAGCAAAGAGATTCCTGTAATGAGCCTGGAGCTCTTGAAGCAGGCACCCAGCTGCCACAATTGCCACCCCCTCTGCCACTGTTGGGGGTAGGGTAGGTGCCAGAGTGAAGTCTTCTCTCACCCAGGTCCAACAGAGTTTCCCCATTGACCTTTTACTTTCTATTTGGTGTTTATGAGTTGAGAAGTCTGGAAACATATCCAGTTGCCAGTCATTCTGACCCCTGAGGTCTGCTCAGCCAGTCTGTGCTGCTGTTCTGTGCCAGTGCAGCACACGCAGGATTGGGCTCTGCTGGCAGCTCAGTGTGATAAACCCTTCCTTTTGGCTTGCCAGTCTGTCTTCAGCTGGAGATGTATTTCACTATGTCATTTTGTGGGTTCTTTACCTCTAAAATTTGTTCAGATTAATTTTTTACAGGTATTGGAAGTGGTTAGGGCATAGAGCTCTAGCAAGTTCTTGCTCTTACTTCACCATCTTCGCTCTGCCCCCCCGAACAGATATTTATTGTTAATAGATCAGAAATTATTATAATTACATCCAACTTACAACTGGTGAGATGTAGATCATAAATTAATGATAAAATGATTAAATGGTGTAGAATAGAATTGTGAGAGAAGAAATGGATCCTAAGAGTAAGGAGAGCCACATTGGATCCTATAACAAGCAAGCAGAGCAAGAGTTTGATGGACATTATTGGAGTAGTAGGGCATTAGATATATCTAAGGTGCTCTTCACACTCTAGTGCAAAAAGACTTCAATGGACATCTTTTCCCCTCATCTATTACAATTTTCTGTGCAATTTGTCATCTGACAGCTACAGTCTAGTTCAATGGATCACTTAGTCAAAAATGCCTTGTCCCCAACCTGGCTGATTTTCAACAGCACATTTAGGAGGGTTGTATTTCGAGAAAGTATAATTGCTGCTCTAGAAATGAAGGGACCAAAGAAGTTCAGCATTTGTTTCAGGCCTGCTTGCCCCTCTCTTTCCTCTTCTCCCCCCTTTCTCTCTCTTTTTTTCTCTCTCTCTCCCTCTCTCTCCCTCGCTCTTTCTCTGTCTCTGCCTCCCTCCCCTTCTATCTCTCTTTCTCCCTTTCTCTCCCTGTGTCAGAACTACCTTGTTGAGAAGAATACATTAGATTAATATAATTTTAAATTTAAAAAATCTAGGAGCTCCAGAGTTCTAGTATGAAATTTTTCTATGAAGGGTGATTTCTACAAAGTAGAATTTCAGGGGAATGGCTGATGATGCTTGGGAATTGTCCCATGGGAAATTTGGAGATGCTGATGTAATTCCTCTGCTAAAAAAGGTTGGATTGGGTTAAGGAGGAAGGAGAAGGGGAAGAAGAAGGAGAAACAGCAGCTCACCTCAGCCCACAATTTGTTAGTTTCTTGTTTTGATGAATTATACTTGTTAACTGGTACTAAGCTTTGTGGATTTAATGCTTCTGAAGAACTGAAAGGACTGCTAAGTCTGTTTGTATGAACATCCTCTACATTCAGATCTTGGAACAAATCCTCAGTTGCTCCTTATTGAATGTGAACCCCATCTAATGGGAGGTTACTGGTGCTTTTTGTTCCTGATGATACTATGGTATTATTATGACTGAGGAAAGAACATTTGAAAATTAAGCTTAAGCTTTACCTCCTATCTTTTCCCACTCCAGTCTGTCCTTCATTCACTTGTCAAAATGACATTGCTTTATACCTCTACTCAATAAATTCTGATAGCTCCCTAGTACCTCCAGAATAAAATATAATAGCTGATTTCACTTTTACAGAACTTCAAAACTAGTCTTGATTCCTTTGATGATTTCTTCAAGTCTCAGCCTAAGTCCAACCTTCTACAAGAAGCTTTAAGAAAATGCCTTTCCCTCCAGGGCTTTGCTACTAAGGAATGAATAAATGAATAAATAAATATATATGCATACACACACAATACACTTTTAAGTTGAATCTGCATTCCTAACAAATTCTTCATAACTCTCTTAAGTCTAGACAATCAACAAAATACTAAATGAAGCCCTAATTAATAGGTTGCCTTTCTGAGGTGTAAAAGCTCAAAAAAATCCACTCTCTTGAGCTGGTCCAAACTGCTTCCCACACACTGTAGCTTTTCTCCATGATTTCTTGATATTTTCCTGTACCTTATTTGTATATCAGTTTTTGAATATTATCTCATGGTAGATGGTGGAAATGTACCTTCCCCCCTTTTGTTTGTATTCTCAGGGCACAGCATAGTATCAAGCACATAGTAGGTACTTAAACATTTTGACTTGTGTTATTGAAGACCAAGTCATTTTCAGAAGGGCTTAGCAAATGAGGTACTGAATTGATCTTTTAGGAATAATTTTTAAGTTTGTGATGTTGTATAATGAGCTCTAAATTCTGACAGCAGAGGAAGTAACTAATTCAGTCCTGATTAAATCGTAGATTTAAGAAGAATACTAAGTTAGAGAAGAGCTTCTCAAACATTTTTTGTTCCATGCCCCATTAGGGCAGTGTCTGTTGAAGTCTATGGATGCTTCTCAGAATCATGCTTTAAAATGCTAAATGTAGGACTAAAAAAGAAACAAAAATTAAATTCAAGCTAACAGTAATAACATTAATAAAATTATTTATAAAATAAAATATAAAATTACATTTAAGGAAAGCATATGAATACACACACACACACACACACACACACATATATATATACATGCTTATGTGCACATGCATGCATGTTTATGTCTATATACCTACAATATGCATATGCATGTACATATGTGTATATTGTGTGTTTTTATTCTCCTGAGGTTAAAAAAATGTATTCTTACTTACAGTGTTAATATCAACTCTGTTTCAGATCAATTGACTCAAATGTGGTCTCCCATGGCCCTGAAATGCTCTGTTCTTGGTCCTCTTAAGGAAACTCCCTGTACCAGTGCAGGTTGCTGCCCTCTCTTGCAACTTATAGTGTTAGGGAGTTACCTTTGACCCTGAGAGTTTCATTGAGTAATCCTGAGTTACAGTACAGTATTTGTTAGAAGAGCCCTTGAAATTAGACTTTCCTGGAGTTGAGTATATCTCTCTATGAAGTGCCCTACATTGCCACTCAATTCTAAACAATGAATTACAAAGAGTATTTTAGCAAACCAGAACAAAACCATAAGAGGGTAAACAGGAAAGGATCTGAAATCTTGCCATATAATACAAGATTAAAAGAAATGGGACTGCTTAAGTTTGGAAATGAAAGATTTGGGAAGGGGCAGTTTTTGGATATGATTCCAAATAAGTTCCCAGAATGCTTATATAATTTGCACCCTCCACCAGGAGTGAATTAATGTACATATCATCACATGTTCCTGTTAGTAATTATCATTTTCTTGTTTTGTTATCATTGCAAACTAAATGGGTGTCAAGTGAAACTTCATAGTTTTAATTTTAATTTGGAATATTTTAATATTATTATCAATTGCTTGGGTGAATAGTTGCTGTTCTTATATATTTTTATTAATTTTTGATGTATTTTGGATATCAGAACTTTATCGGGGGGGCGGAGCCAAGATGGTGGCATAGCAGCAGCAACATATTGCAGCTCTCACATAGCCACCCCAAAATACCCATAAAATAGGACTCTAAACCAATCCGAGAACTCCAAAACGCACACAGATATACTTTCCACTAAAGTCAGCTTGGCTACGAGGAACCGTATCAGCACTGCGAACCAAAACCAGCCTGGCCTGAAGCCACGGCTGTGCCCCGGGGGTGGCTGGAGGGAGGAGCAGAGGAGCCTCTCTGGTAAGCAGAGGAGCAGCTGCGAGCAGTATTCAGAACTAGGTCAGTGGAGCTTGCGAATTTAGGGGAGTAAAGCAGGCCGGCCGAAAGGCCTCCAGAGCAGAAAAGCGAAAGGCAGAGGATTTGTACTTGCCTCCGTGTTG
>JAQQSU010005132.1:0-13887 GCA_028627135.1 Pseudochirops cupreus | reverse complement strand
TTTGTTTATTTGAAGTGAAAAAATGAGCATAATTCATTAATTTTCTAATTATTCTCTACTGCCATGTAGATGAGTCATGTTCTGTGTTTAGCTATTACCTATATCATTCAAATGCTAGCTATTTTTCTCCTAACTGCCTCCTCTGAATTCATAAGAGCATATTTTAAACACCCTCATATATGTCTGTGCATTTAAATGTGTGAAAAACTAAGTAAAAGAGTGGGAGAAGAAAAGTTTTCTGTACTGTCAACAGTTGGAAATATAATTTATAAAGCGGGGGAATACACATAATTATTTTGTAAAGAACTAAAGAAAGTTATTGGAATTCTCGTCCGGACTGACTACTTTAGAGAGGTGAACGAAGCTTTCAGCATACAATCATAGCTGACAAACATTTTTTTCCAGAAAAATGAGTTAGCCTTTTTATTGGCACCACATTTTTAGTTACACTCAGTCTAGACAGAAATATTTCTGAAACATTCAAGTCCCTGCCTTCTTCAATGTATCACATAAATAATATCAATCTTTCTTTGATAATTCAGGACCATCTCAATGGGCATATGATATTGTAACTTGCTGAAGATGGTGATGATGGGGGTCACAGAGCTGAAAATTTCTTGATAATTTTTGGCTATTTATATTTTAAAAAATAATGAGTAAAATGTTTGTGGCAGTCTGAGACTATTCAGTAACACATTCTGGCTGTCTTTTTGCAAAATTTATTCCCAACTCAAAAGCTGAAGTAGCCTCCTCCCAAATGGTTTTCTTACCCTCCAGAAAAACATGTTCTCCTTTGCTGTTGCCATCCGGATCATTTGACTGTTCAGTACCATTCAAAGCAGATGAATCCTGCATCACTAATGCCAAAGATCTCAGGTGTCTCCCCAGCATCTAATGTATGCTCTTCTATCTCACTTAAACTAAGTCTTTGATGGTATGAAGGAGCAGAAACTCTCACTATTTGAAGAATTTGTGCCAGACTACTTGAGGTCGAGCTTGCTCCAAAGCCTGAAATTTATAAACGTCATCAAAAGACCATATCTTTGACATGATATCAGAGCATGTTTATCTCTAAACTCCTTCTAATCATTTGACTTTGAACAGAATTACAAGTATGCCCAGCGTTTAAAGAAAAACACGCTTCATGTTAAAATGAAAGGAAAAAAATACAGTACTACAATGGTTCAACTTTCTCATGAAATTTACTTGGATGTAATATTTCTTATTCTGAATAGCACCTTGATTGATAACTTCACTAAGTGTGATGACATTAAGAAATAGAAAGATGATCAAAATATTTCCAGAACGACACAAACCTTGCATACTTGGGTTGAATGTTATGGTTGTCTACCAATGGAATAACCTTGCTATCCTTGGGTGAACCCATAATTCAGAATATTTCTCCCTTAAGGGTATAAAATGACAAAATCAGTCAGGAAAAAATATATTTGTTCATCTGTATCTTAGTCCACACTCTGGAAGTAACAGGTGTGAAGTGTCTAAAAGGTGGAGGCCAAAAGATTTTTCAATCAAAAAAGGTTTTATTTCATGGAAACCTAGAGAATTGACACATGCAAGAACAATTGTTCTGCATAAATCTAGAGGAACTCTATTCACTAGTAACTGATAGAATGCATTGGCAAACATTAAAAAAAATGCTACAATTTCAAAACTATCTAGTGACTGACCTGTGCTCAGAAATTGGATTTTTGAAAAAAAAAGTTCTAAAAGTTCTTCTATGGCAGGAGTTCTCAATCTGTGGGTTATGTTCAATTTGTAACAATGAAAATACATCCTGCATATCAGATATTTACATTACGATTCATAACATTAGCAAAATTACAATTATGAAGTAGCAACGAAAATAATTTTATGGTTGAGGGTCACCACAACATGAGGAACTATATTAAAGGGTCATGGCATTAGGAAGGTTGAGAACCACTGTTCTATGTCATCATGATTTCCTTAGTGTCCTTATCCATTTGTATCTATTCTCTTTCCATTACTCAGTTCAAAATGTTGACACCATTTTTCAAATGTCACATTTCTCCATTTAAAAGTATGTGTTTTCAAAAAATTTTTTAAAGAACTTCTGAGATATATGAGCAAGAAGATGGTGAACTAGACAACTTCTCTTATCCCTATGACCTCTCAAACCTCCATAAAAGAGGAGGTAGGCACCAAAGATAAAGCAATTTCAGTTGTTTCCATGGTCTAGGATACCAAGAATGCAAAAAAAGGCTTTAAAAAAACCAAACCTGCCACCACCAACACTACAGCTGCTGCCCACCCAGAGACTGAGAAGAAGCAGGATTGAGTACAGGAGAAGTGGGTCACTTCTGATTTGACATGACCCAGTAATGTCAGACATAAGCTTTTTATATAAATTTAAAAAAAAAACTTCCTCTCTCATGAAGTTTTGAACATGAAAATTGTTCATTTTTAATAAATATTTCAGTCTTTAACAGAAAAAAAAACTGGAACTGATACTCACTGACCCTGTACTTATTCAAAACCCCTCCCCCTTCTCGCATGCTGCCAGTAGAGAGGCTGTGTTAGCAAACCCTGGAACACAGCACAAGCTTACATCAAAACACACCTCTACACCTCTGTCTCCCCTCCTTCTTTCAGTGCTGTAGTGATCCCACAGAGACTCTGGCTACAGGCTGTGGAAGTTTCCTCAGGTCTCAATAGCCAGCTTGACCATGGCCTTTCAGTAGCAAAAGTCTTTGGGAGGCTGTAATCCAGAAGCACTAATGTTACAAGGTTCTGAATTTCAGTAACTCTGAATTTCAGATACCAGAGAAATTGGCCATTGCCAGTGCCAAGGAAAGCAGACTCTGATTCTCTGGTGTCAGCAGAACTGTTGGTCCAGAAGCCTCTGAAGTGTCAGTGTGGAGTCGCAGAACTAAAGAAAAAGAGGAAGTGGGACAAGTCACTGGGACAGGATATTGTTTGTGCATATGGAGAAATATGCAGTACTCCATCAAGCCTGAGGAAAAAGCACAATATCCAGATGGGGCCAGTTAGGACCACCCAAAAATCATCTAGGGCAGAGATCTAAGCTAGAGAAGCATGAATTGCCCATTCTGGGAAGAAATTGAGACCCTCTGAAATCTAGGCATCAAGGAAACTACAATCAGAGGGGAAAGAGTCAGAAATGAGCAATAAGGAAAATAAGAAGATGGGGGAGGGAAGACTGAAAGTATCAAATATTCCAGGAAGATAAAATCTTAAAGACTTTGAACATAAACAGATAAAGCAACAAGAGAAACAATAACAACAGAAAGAAATATGACTTTTGGATCTAGTAAACAAATTCAGGCATCTCTAATAAATACTACTAAAAACTCCAGACCATTTAGTGTTTAAATTTAACAATTCAGTGTAAAAACAAGTCTGCAAACCATCCAGAGAAAGACTCAAATGCAATATAAAAAACATTGAAATGACATAAAACTGTTGTGCACTATTCAAAAAAGGAGCAGAAAATGAAATAGTGCTCTTTTTGGGTTCTTTTTTTGTTTTTGTTTTTATTTTTTACTGGAAATAATATGTTCTGAAGAGCATTGGAGCTCAGGATGCAGCTTGGTGTGCTCTATGCTATACATCTGAACCTAGTTAACAGAGGACAAAAAAACAGATCTTCAACATAAAAAGTTTGAATAATTTTCAGAAAAAAAACAGAACTAAAGAGATTATTTGCATCTCTAATACCCCAAACAACAGAAATGTAAGTGAAGTGAATAAATGCAGACAAGAAAAGCAACAGTGATAACAGCAAGACCAGTAAGAGACTTCCTTCTAAGTGTACACAAGAAAACAGAGGCAAATACCTAAATCTGGTAGAGGTTGCAGTGGACAGTGGGCATTATGAACAGAATCTGGTGACACCTTTCCTACAGGTGAATTCTTATTTTGTGGGACTAAATTAGAACATTGGAGGGTAAATGAAATGGGGTTTGGGAGTAAGGGGATATGATGTGGCAAAGTTAAATCAAGGTCTGGCAACGAAGGTAATATAACCTCTATGGTTTCAGAAAGGGAAGAATTTACAGGATAGGAGGTGAGGAGAGAAGAAAGATTGAAAAGGGAAGGAAAGGAAGGAAGTCTTACTTTGGAACTGGAAGGAAGTTCCACTGATGAATGACCCTATGAATGAAGGAAGATGACAACCTTACACTGAAATAGTCCTGGGGAATGTGGCACCTGAAAAGTATACTTGTCCTGGGAGGAGAGAAATTGTAATCCCTAGAAGAAACTGGCACATGGCAGATGGGAAAACATGGGTCTAGGAAGGAGAATTCCAGGAAGAATGTAGGGGAGAAAGGCCAAAAAGAGAGATTATAGATCAGTAGGGGTGGTATCCTATCATGCTAAAGTGTTCTTTCTGACACCTGTAATAATTGGCAATGTTCTAAGAGTAAGGCACAATGTAAAAGGAGAATCCCAGCAAAATCAGAAGAAATCAAAAGAATAATTAAAATATACTATGCACAGTTATATGTTAAGAAAACTGAGAAAACACAGGGGCAGCAAGGTGGTGCAGTGAATAGAGCACTGGCCCTGGAGTCAGGAGCACCTGAGTTCAAATCTGGCCTTAGACACTTAACACAAAAATTAGCTGTGTGACCTTGGGCAAGTCACTTAACCCCAATTGCCCTCCAAAAAGCAAAAAAAAAACAAAAAAAAGAAAATTGAGAAAACAAAAGATATACAAGAATACTTTCAAAAATATAAAATATTCAAGCTATCAGAAGATCAGATAAAGACTTTAAATACTCTTATCTCAGAGAAGGAAATAGATCTAACTACAAAGCAATGATGAAAGGGGGAAAAAAAAAGCCTCTGTACCTGATGGATACACAGGAGAATTCTATCAAACTTTTAAAAAACAGTTAGTAACAATACTATAAAAATCCTCAGAAACTGAGAAAGAAAGAATTCTACCAGAATCATTTATAAGACATATATAGTCCTAATACTTAAACCAAGTGAAGATAAAACATGAAAAGAAAACATATGCCATTATCATTAGTTAATTTTGACTCAAGATTTTTAAATATAGTTCTATCAAATGAATTGCAATGATTTATCCAAGAAATTATTCATTATGAACAAGTAGAATTTATACTAGGGATGCAAAAATAGTTTAACATTGGGAAAAATCAATATAACCAATCATATTAAAAACTAAAACATCCAAGTATTGATCATCTCAATAGGTGAAGAAAAAGCCTTTGACAAAAGGTAACACTCCTTTAAGACAAAAAAGTATAGGAATAAAGTGACCTTGTAAAAACACATGTGTCTATATGTGTGTGTGTGTGTGTGTGTGTGTATAAAAAAGCAAGCATCATAGTCAATGGGGATGCACTAAGTATTTTATTTCTGATAAATATAAGAGTGAAACAAGAATGCCTACTCTCCTCACTATTTTGATATTGTTCTGGAAATGCTAGCAATAGCAATAAGATGCAAGAAAGGAGTTAAAGGACTAAAGATAAGCAAAAAGGAGTTTAAAATATGTATGTTTTGCTGAGAACAGCTGTTATTCACTGTTGATCATGATACAATATTGTTGTTACTGTATGCAATGTTCTCCTGGGTTTTCTCACTTCCTTTTCCACCAGGTCATGTTAGTCTTTCCAGGTTGTTCTTAAGGTGTCCTGCTCGTCATTTCTTTTAGCATAATAGTATCCCATCACAATCATATGACCACAACTTGTTCAGTCATTTCCTATGGGAACCCCCTCTTTGCCACCATAAAAAGAGCTGCTATAAGTATTTTTGCACAAATTGGTCCTTTTCTCAATTTGGTACTGCTGGGTCAAAAGCTATGCGGTTTTTATAGTCCTTTGATAATAGTTTCAAATTACTCTCCAGAATGTTTGGATCAATTCACTAACTGATATATTCTTTTTAATAGTATTTTTCCAATTACATATAAAAATAATTTTTAGCATTTGCTTTACAAAATTTTGATTTTCACATTTTCCCCCTCCCCTCTTTCTAAACTGAGAAACAATTTGATAGAAGTTACATATGTGCAATCATGTAAAACAAATTTCCATATTAGTCCTGTTGTGAGAGAAGACACAGACCAAGGGGGAAAAAACATGAAAAAATAAAGTTAGCATAATATGCTTCCATCTGTATTCAGAATGCATCAATTCTTTTTCTAGATGTGGACAACATTTTTAATCATGTGCCCTTTGTAATTGTCTTGGATCACTGTATTATTGAGAAGAGTTAAGTCACTTATAGTTGATCATCACACAATATTGCCGGTATTGTGTACAATGTTCTGGTTCTGCTCATTTCACTTTGTATCAGTTGATATATGTCTTTTAACGGATGTATTCTTACCAATAAAATAGATTATTATGAAAAGTTTCTTCAAAGAAATCATTAATAATATCAAAGATTAGAAGAGAGGTTGTGTAATGGGGAAAAAACTTTGTATCAAATTTCTCTGATAAGGTATTCAAAACATGTAAGTGATTAAAGAATGTGTGTGCTCATGGTAAAGAGAAATTTTTAATATAAACTATTTTAAAGACAGTATGCCTTTTCAATAAGCATTGGGTCAATGAAAAGGACTTCCTGGTCCCCTTTGTCTTTAGTCCTCACAGCTATAATCATTTAACTGTCACCAGCAGGCTTCAATATGATGCAGTCCTGGGAACTAGTCAAGTTCCTGGAATATAAGCTATATTTTGGAACTGTAGCTCAGCATTATTTGAAGCTTGCTGGTAGACTTAGATGAACCAGTAATGTGATCATCCATAAATATTTTCCTATGCTTGCATTTTTAAATCATTTGCACATATCTACCACCTCTCTGAAGTGAAGAACAATCTCTTAATACTCCCTCTCTCTCTTTCACTGAGTAAAATATTAATGTAGAATTGAATCCTGTATTTAGTCCTATGCATTTTAAATAGTTCTCAAATCGATGTTTGGGAAATATATTTTCCCCCTATTGTCTTTCATCTCCAAGAATATAAGCTCCATGAAAGAAGGGAAAAAACTCACCCTGTTAAATGTTGAGGTAGATATATATAGTCTAAAAATAAGAATAGCTCATGGTCTTTCCTCAAAGTATAAAATAAAGAAATTGGCAGAGTTGCCTATGTCCAAAGACAACAAGAAACTGAAATTCATGGGGTATCTGATCATCTTGCTTGAAGTATTTGTGATGAGTATAAGCAAAGTATATCTGCACCAGCAATATCCTTGTGGGAATGAGTTGGTCCTAACAATATCCACCGCCTGATAATTCTTTTCTTGAAGAAAGTATTCATAGAATATGTATATAAAGTTTCAAAGTAATCTAGAAGCACATTTTGTTTCTTATGTTGTTGTGCAATCATTTTCAGTCATTTCCAACTCTTCATGACCCCATTTGGGTTTATTTTTTGGCAAAAATACTGGAGTGGTTTACCATTTTCTTCTTCAGTTAATTTTACAGATGAGGAAACTGAGGCAAACAGGGTTAAGTGACTTGCCCAGGGTCACAGCTGGCAAGTATCTGGGTTTGTATTTGAACTCGGGAAGATGAATCTTCTGGCTCTAGTCCCAGAACCCTATCTACTGCACTACCTAGCTGCCTCAGGCACATTTGCTATGCATGGATCATATTTTTGAGAACACTTTTTTTGTTATCCTCCCATGTCCCTATCCTTGTATTAATGACATTAAGTATCAAAATACAAGTTGACTTAGTTTAGAGAGGTTTATCCAATCCCTAATAGACTTCCTCTCTTTTTACAGTAGACATTGTTGCAATAAGATGCAATTTTCTTCTTTGTAAGCCTTTTTTTATGCGTATTATGAGTAAAGGATGATGAGGCTTCTCTAGGCATACAGTGAAAGCAAAGCTGCAAATGTCTTTGTTTTCCTCTCCAAGGAGAATCTAAGACCCATCCTTCTATTTAATTGCAACATCATTTTGTTTTCTTGTTTTCTTCTTCATGAAAATGGCAATACTTATAGATTTCAGTTCTTCCAATATTATGTTAATTCATCTGTCATTTTATAAAGATCTCAATATAAGGCAGCTAATATTTATAGAGATTGAAAATCTGTATGATTCTTAGCAACTTTTTGCTCCTTATTTCACTACTGATCCAATGGATTTGGAAGGAGATAGAATATGACTGAAAGTCATGTTTTTCTTGCTTCTATAAGTTGTTATAGCCAAAAAGTTCATCATCTAGAGTGGCCAAACTGCTGAGAATAAGCCTTCAAACATTACTTTGGTTTGTCTTGCATAACAGGCTCAATACATACTTTGGGAGGAAAAATGCATTATTTTACAGATTGCTGGATTCATTACTTGGATACTCTATATCTATTTACATATAGGATGTATGAAGATATACATACATATTATGAGATATATACATCTATATAGAGATATATATACTTATACATTTTGTGATATATATGCATACAGGTTTAGTTGTCTATATATAATTGTACATACACACACATGTGTGTGTTTTTGCATGTGTGTGTATATATCACAATCCCTCTATGGCTTCCTAGCCTATTCAGTTCTTGAACAACTTCTTTCCATGAGTCCTCAATAGATGATCTAGTAAAGGCACTAGAGGTCTTTGGTAATCCATCAAATACTGTGTGCATTTTATGCATTCAGGAAAAACAAATTCTTTTACATATGTTTTTTTTAATTAAATGTGTTATATGTAATTGATATAGTGCTTGTCTTCTCAATGGGTGAAGGAGGAGAAGGAGAGAAGGAGAGAATTTGGAATTCAATTTTTAAAAAATTAGTGTTAAAAATAATTTTTAAAAAATCAAGTGTATTCTTAGATCATATGTACTTCTAAGCCCATTTAGGTTCATAAGATATAGACCTTGAAAAAGACCTTAGAGATCACCTAGTTCAATGCCCCCATCTTATAGATGAAAAAAATTGAGTTCCAGAGAAGTGAGTTGCTCGATGGCATATACTTAATAAGTGGCCCAACTGGGATTCAAATAAAGGTCTCCATAGCAAACCCTTAAGACATGGGTTTAGAATTTAATTGAACAAAGTGGAGCCTCATTCTGGTTAAACACTCATCCTTTATACAGGCAGTCAACAAGCATTTGTAAAATAATTACCACATGCCAAGTACTGAAAGAAGTGTCGAGTAAATAAAGAAAAGCAAAAACTCAGTCCCTGTCCTCAAGGAGTTCCCATTCTAATGGTACATTATAAAAACACTTTGAGGTAGGTGCAGCATGTGGTGCCAATGACAGAAAATAAGACTGGGGAGAAGCTGGGGTTAAATGAGTTTGAGAAGAAAAGTTCAATATGATCATAGCCTAGGGAAGATATATTGCCTTTACATGGGGGCTAAATTTGGTCCAGTAATTTAAGAACACTGAAAAGGATGGGAAGAGCCAAATATTAGCCAAGAGTAAAAGAAACAAACTTTTCAACTATAGCTAGATCTATTCCCTACAAGATACTTGTCTTTGATTTCCTCTGGACAACTGGGACAAGGAAAACAGGAGTGAATACAATAAAGTAATCATCACTGCGTAAATTTCTCCTCTAAATTTTACTGAGAAATTAAATAATTTTTTCAGCATCAGTGGTCATTTTTCTAAAATATCTGTTCCATGACTCAGTGAAAACAGAAAATGATTCAATATTGGAAGAAAACATTTTATTTTTCTATTTCCCAGTAAGATTTAGGTCAGTAGTTATTAGCTAGATTGAAAATATAATCCCAGATCATCTTCTATGTAATCTAACCAACAGAAAAATCCTCTACCAATTCCATAATTGTAATTTCATTGCAATAATTAAAATTCCAAACAAAAGTAGCGTTATTGACCAATGTTTCTACTTCAGTCTGATCTGATCACTGCAGTCTCACTAAAATTCTGAGATTCCTATGACTTTGAAGACGACAAAATTGTTAAATGAAATTAATTTTTAAAAATAATACGAAAGAAAAAATTGTCAATATTTCATAAGAATAAAAAGTATCATTTATACAAAAGATCTTTTGTTTAGCACTAAGTAAATGCACATACATTAAAGACATAAATTATAGGTGAATTGAAAGATTTTTTTTTCTGAATTTAAGGAATAAAACAAGCATTTCCATAAGATAGTAGAATAGAAAAAAAGATAATTGCACATGAAACTGCAATTCTAATACATGCAACTTGCTATTCCTTTTAAATATATAATACAGTTATCATGTAACTTCCTGTTATTCCCTTTTTTCCCTTTTTTTCTTCCCTTCCCCCATCTTAAAGATGGCTACCATTAGACAAAAATATGCGTGTGTATATAGATATAAATGTATATCTATATACCCACATATATGTGTGTAAATCATCTTATTACATACTTCTATTTGTTAGTTCCTTCTCCAGATGCAGATAACATCTTCCTTCATAGATCCTTTGCAGTTAATTTGGATATTTATAATAATCAAAATGATTTAGTTGCCCAAAGTTGTTCTTAAAACAATATCACTGCTATTGCCTACAGTGTTCTTTTGGTTCTGCTTATTTCATGCAAATTTATCCATGCTTTTCTAAGGTCATCGAGCTCATCATTTCTTATAGCATAGAAGTATTCCATTGCAATCATATATTTATCCTTTCCCCAATTGACTCACATCCCCACTATTTTGAGACTTTTACCACCACAAAGAGAGCTGTCATATCTATTTTAGAACATAAAGGTGTTTTTTTTTTCCTTTTCCCCTAATCATCTTGAGAAACAGACCTGGTATTGGTATTGCTGGATCAAAGGGTATAGGCAGTTTAATAACCCTCAGGGCATAACTCCAGATCATCTCCAAAATGGTTGGATGAGTTCACAGTTCCACCAACAGTGAATTAGTGTCTCAGTTTTCTTCCAAATTCACTCCAACATTTTTGCTTCCCCCTTCAATCAATTTAGCCAATCTGATAGGTGTAAAAATGACATCTCAAGGTTGACTTAATTGGCATTTATCTAATCAATAATGATTTGGAGCACATTTTTTCATATGACTAAGAATTGTTTTAATTTCTTCAGTGTAAAACTGCCTGTTCACATCCTTTGACCCTTTATCAATTGGGGAATAGCTCATATTCTTACAGATTTGACAAAGTTGTTTGTATATTTGAGAAATGAGACCTTTATCTGAGACACTGCCTATAATTTTTTTTCCCAATTTTCTTTCTTTTTGATCTTGGCTATATTTGTTTTATTTGTAGAAAATCATCTTAATTTAATCAAGTAAAATTATCTATTTTGCACTTCACAATGTGCTCAATCTCTTGTTTATTCATAAATTGTTCACCTATCCATAAGTCTGATAGGTAATATGTTCCATATTCTTCAAATTTTCCTTTAATATCTTTCTTTATATCATCATGTATCCATTTTTAACTTATCTTGGTAAATCATGTAAGATATTAGTCTATGTTCAATTTCTGCCAGACTGCTTTCCAGCTTTCCTGACAATTTTTACCAAATAATAAATTCTTATCCCCCAAATTTAAGTCTTTACACTTGGGGAAAAAAATACGAGGTTACTATAGTCATTTTGCTGCTTTAAGTTGTATGACTATTCTGTTCTACTAATCTACCTTTCTATTTCTTAACCGATGTTAAATAATTTTAATAATTACTACCACATAATACCATTTCAGATCTGGTACTGCTAAACCTCCTCCCTTAATATTTTTTCATTAGTTCCTTTGATATTCTTGAGTTTTATTTTTTCAAATGAATTTTGTTGTTATTTTTCTTTTAACAGTAAAATAATTTTTGATAATTTAATTGGGATGGCATTAAATATATGAATTAGTAAGATTTATTTTAAAATGCAAACCAAATGTTTTGTTTTTCTGAATTGTGTTACAGAATGGGGTAAGAAAGAAAACTCAGTTTCTTTTTTTCTGTACTGCCTAATCAATTTCAACTTAATTCAATTGAAAAAGCATGAGGAAAATATAGTCCATTTAAGTTCCTACCATCACAGAAAAATCTCAGTCCCCAGAAAAAAAACTCCATCTCCTTCTTCAGGTTCTAGCCTACCTCTGAGGAATTTGGAGTGATTCTCTGATGGAGTTGTGTCAAGGTCCCACCTCTGTGCATCCCCAAAAATTATCAACTGAGAATCATTCTAGTCATTTAGTCAACCAGCTAAGATTAAACTTCTCTCCTGGCTCTGATTCTGGTTTTCCAGATTTTTCCACCATGCTTAATTTTCCACTCACCCTGGAATATTCCAGAACTTTGTTTCCATAATTATGACCCACTTCTTCCATCAATGAGTCCCTCCTGGGAACCTCCAGTGTGGGGTCTGCTTCTAATTTCTTGAATTTTGACACTATGCCCTTTCTCAGGTATTCCTCTCCCTCCCACCCCCAGCTCCCCTGACTGTTGTTTTCCTCCAAGCCCTTAAAGTCAGGGACTGTCTTTCTTTTAGCTCGCATTTGAATGCTTAGCACTTAAAACAGTTTCTGCTACATAATAAGTGGTTAATAAATGTGTATTGCTTGTCTGTCTTGAGGGTTTTTTAAGGTATTTACTAAGATGGTGTAGTATGAAAATATAGCACAAAAATCCTCTCCCTTCCAAGTATGTGACACGCTCTCCTCTAAGTATATAAAGAGTTTAGGAGAAAGTGGGCTCAAACTTAGAGAATCCGTGTGACCATGGAGTACCTTAGCTCCTCATTGCTCTAAGTCCTCTTCATCTATCCACAATGTCCTCAAGAAGTTCCCCTTAAGTACAGTGAATATACAACCAGTTTGTCCTTGGCTCCCATTGTAGACATTTCCATTGATCCATTTAGTGTTCAATGATAAGGTCAACTCCATTCAACATCCAAGAGCACTTTGGGTTAATATCAAGCTCTCTAAGGCTTTTAGGTAGCTGGCTGCTTCTCTCTACCTTAAAAAGATACAGACCTTTTATAAGTGGCACTGATAATCTCATTAATTTAATTAGTTGGGGCCAATTTATTTATCCAGTCACACCCTGGCTCAATTCTATCTTCTGAAGGAAAAAAAAACTTCTCCTTCTCACCACACCTGCTGGCACTCATAGTAGTTTATCCACATAATGGAATGACTGCGCCTAGTTCTTTAATGATAACAATAGGAGATATAGGTAGGGATTAGACCAGTGATTTCATTGGCATAGGGGACTGTCAGATAAGGAAATACCCGCTACAAATACTGGTCCATGCCATCTCTGCAACTTAGTGAGTTGCCAAGAACATTGAAAGGTCAGGGAACTTGCTCAGATTCATATAGCCTTAATGTGTCAGAGGCAGGACTTGAATACAGGCCTTCTTGGTTCCATGACTGGAACCCCTATACCACTGCTCCTCTATAGGAAAGCAGAAATAAAAAGAAACATGGCAAACATTTAGCAGGTATTGGGTACCTGTGAGTCCTCAGAACAGAACTCCTGAAGCTTCTATCTGTAGGCAAGCCAAAACCCAGGACCTCAAAGAAACCCAACCGAGGAGTTCGGGCTGTACCTTTGTTGTTTTTAACCCTAACCATGTGACCCTTCATCCTCTCTGTGTCTGTGTCTGTATTTGTGTCTGTCTCCCTGTCTCTCTCTCTCTCTCTGTCTCTCTCATGTGTCTTTTTGGGTGTGCGTGTGTGTGTACATGTATGTGTTTGTATTAGGGTGGGAGGAAGAGACTTTATTAAAGCATTATCACTGGATAACAGCTGCTGGGCTAGAAGCCAGCTACCTCTAGTGAAGAAATGGTCATTTCTTCTCCCACTATTCTTCTCCTTCTATTCTTCTGCTTCCCTGAAATTGTGTACAGCAGCCCAGCTACATTATTTCCCCTATCCAGATGCCAACCCCATCTGCTCTATGACTCTTTTTTT
>JAQQSU010005131.1:0-13887 GCA_028627135.1 Pseudochirops cupreus | reverse complement strand
TGGCTTTCAGGTAGTCCAATAATTTTTAAATTGTCTCTCCTGGATCTATTTTCCAGATCAGTGGTTTTTTCAAGGAGATATTTCACATTGTCTTCTATTTTTTCATTTGTTTGGATCTGTTTAATTGTATCTTGATTTCTCAAAAAGTCATTTGCTTCCATTTGCTCCACTATAATTCTGAAGGAATTATTCTCTTCAGCAAGCCTTTGAGATTCTTTTTCCATCTGGCAAAGTCGACTTTTTAAGGCATTCTTCTCCTTATTGGCTTTTTGGGCCTCTTTTGCCATATGAGTTAACCTATTTTTAAGGTGTTATTTTCTTCAGTCAGGTTGTTGACTCTCTTATCATGATTTTCTTGCATCATTCCCATTTTTCTCCCCAATTTTTACTCCAGTTCTCTTATTTGTTTTCCAAAATCCTTCTTAAGCTCCTCTATGCCTTATAAACATCGCCTCCATTTTTCTCGGAAGCTTTTGTTGCAGGAGTTCTGACTGTGTTGTCTTCCTCACATTCCGTATTTTGATCCTTTTTGTCGGCAAAAAAGAAATCTAAAGTTGGATTGCTGAGCTTTCTTTGCTTCCTTTGCGTGCTCATGCTGCCAGTCAATTAACTTGACTTTTGAGCCACAGTAGAACTTTGCTTTCAGAGGGGGGAGTTCTGTCCCAAATTGATGGGGTTTTTGCAGCTGCCAGAGCTATTAGGAGGCTGCTGTGTTTGCAGACCCCCAGCTTTGGCTCACTGAAAACACACCTCAGGACCACCACCCAAGACCACAATACTGATCCAGGCAGCTCAAGGAAAGAGCACTTAGCCTCTGAATGATCGCTAGACCCCCCTGCAATCTGCAGGCTGCAAGCTCTGAAGCAGCCACGTGGAGGCAGCTATAGGGCCGCCACTTCAGCCACCCCTAGCTCTGGGGCAGTTGGCCAGATTCTCTTCCCCAAGCTTAGACGCATTCCACTGACCTTTTCCCTTTGTCCTTGGCTCTTACGGGTTGCTAATTCTTGAAACTGCCACAGCTGCTTGTGATCCACCCTTCTGAAAGCTCCAGCCAGGCCTTCTCCTGGATGGCCTGAAGCTAAAGCCACTTATTCATTTGGTGCTGGTGTGCTCTGAGAGTACTGCGATGAGCCCTCTCCGTCTGTCTACTGGGCTGCCTTCAGCGGGAGCCTTGTTTCTCTGTCATTTTATGAGTTCTGGAGCTCTAAAATTTGTTTAAAGTCATATTTTATAAGTATTTGAGGTGGTTATGGGGGGAGCTGTAGAGTCTTCCTTGCTTCTACATCACCATCTTGACTCCACCCCCCAAAAGGTTTAACTAGACCACCTGAAGTCCTTTACAGATCAAGGTCAATAATTCTATAACCAATAATCATTTCATTGCTTAACTCCAATCTATTTTTATCCATCTTCTGCTGTGCTCATTTTTTTGCAATAAAGGCAATGACCAAAGTAAAATAGCATTTTTGTTAGGAGGATATTTTCAGATTCTTTAATTAAAAATATCTCTATATTATAGAGCTGATGCACAACATTATCTTCACAGAAGTTATCTTGCTTATAATAATTATGAGCCCTGAAAGGAAAAATGTCTAGATTATCCCATGAAACAAGGTAGCTTCTTGTCTCTTTGTTTTTAATTAAACCAACTTCTTTATTCCAATGGAAATCTATGTAGCAACTCTCCATTTAGGTGCACTTGCTTTATTTCTTCTGGCTTCATTCAGAAGGAGGTCAACACTGACATGATTCAGTTCCTTCATTAATGTATCAGGTCACAGACCATTGGGCATGGAATGCACATTTAGTGAATCAACAGTTAAAATAATTCTGTAGATAATGGAGATGCTATTATCTCTTTATTTATTTTTTTTTGTTTTGGGGTTTGTTTTTTTTTGCTTTTTGGAGGGGGGAAGGCAGAGCAATTGGGGTTAAGTGACTTGCTCAAGATCACTCGGCTAGTAAGTGTTAAGTGTGTGATTCTGGATTTGAACTCAGGTCCTCATGACTCCAGGGCCAGTGCTCTATTCACTGTGCCACCTAGCCACCACACTGTACCTCATTATTTTCTTCCTATCTTAGTACAGTTTTAAAATTACCCACATTGTCCAAAACTGAAAATATTGATATTTATCTAAATTCTAATGCAAATACATTGTATGATGTCCATTGTACTGAGAATGAGGAAATCTGGATTCTAGGTTCTGCTATCTCACTAAATAGCTGTATAATTTAAAAGAAGCCAACTCATTAATCTATCTGGGATTCAATTTCTTTATATTTAAAAGGAAAAGCAGTTGAACTAGAAGACCCATAATTCCTTCCAGGCAGTCATCTACTCAACTTACTCTTAAAGTCAGAAGGATATTTGATAAGTTCTCTTCTCTCTTCCTTGGTACCTTCAAATTCTAACATTGTATATTCATTATAATGAGGTCACTTCATGAACTAATATTCTCTGTTATGTATCTCCTTTCTGGTCTATTATCCTTTCATCTATGTGGTATCACCTTTTCCATAGTTATTATTCAACTTTTAAGGGAAAAACAAAGATGCTGTGGTAAATTTAAATTATACCATCCACCTTTCTTAACTGCCACTCTCAAAAAACATTTGGACAAACCTAGAAATAGTTTGCAACTGGTTTCCTTAACCACTGCTGCCTTGCTCCATCAATGCTTCCTGACTTTTAAATTTTTTTTTTTACTCCAAGCAAAAGACTGAAATAATGGAGTGGTGGCATTGTTCAGCCTATAGAATCTTTTCCCTTCAAACAGCTGGTCTGGCAATGGATAAATTTGCCAAAAACATATATCTACGCACACAACATATTGAAAACTGCAAAAGAATAGAGCAAACCAAATGTGGATTCTTTGTTGGTTGTTTGCAAAACAAATCCAGGCCCTTTTTCTCCCAGATGCCTAATTATCCTTTTCAGTTTGTGACAATAGGCTCATAGATCTAGAAGCAAAAATAGGCTCATAGATCTAGAATCATTGTAGGCAATCTAGTTCAACACCCCCATTTTGCAAAGGATGAAACTGAGTAATAGGGAAATTCAGTGAATTTCCCTAGGGAATCCCATAAATTTCTACTTTGATGGTTCATCATAGTGTATGGATGACTACTCTGGGTTGTCAGAGGCTTTGGAAGCTAGGTGGCCCAGTAGATAGAGTAGAGGTTCTGGAGTCAGAAAGACTTACTTTCATGAGTCCAAAGCCAGTCTCAGTCACTTACTAGCTGTCTGACCCTGGGCAAGTCACTTAACCCTGTTTGTCTCAGTTTCTCATCTAGAAAATGAGCTGGAGAATGATGTAGCAAACCATTCCAGTATCTTTGCCAAGAAAACCTAAAATGGGGTCATGAAGAGTCAGACGTGACTAAACAAGAACACCACCAATGCCAGTGGAACATAAGCTCTAAACAGTCTAGGAGGCCATCAAGTATTGTTCTGGCCATAGACCAGGTCTATTTTCAGAGCCCCAGCCTGACAAAACGTGGCTAGGTTTATCATAAGTAGCCTGGGCACTTGAGGAATAATTAGTTGATTGTTTTCCTTTGTTCTTGAAGAGGATCAAGATGACATCACTACATTAGAGTCAAGTTACAATGCTTCCAACTATGGCTGATTAGACCAGTATAAGCTTGGAATGTTCTGCCACAGGTTGGGTATGAATAATCCATGTGAACATTCGAGGTGGATTCTCTAAATTTATGCATGTCATGTTTCTTTTGATCTATGTCAATTCTTTGCTACTTTCCTCATAGAGTACAATACCATCTCTGATGAGGGCACACCATGCTCGGTGGTCCTGTGCCAGTGTCTCCCATGTCACACAATCAATTCCAAAGTTCTTAAGAATGACCTCGAAAGTATCTTTGTTTCACTTCTTCTGATTACCACATGAGCACTTGCCTTGTGTGAGTTCTCCATAAAATAGTCTATTAGACAAGCATACATTTGGCAATGGAACAGCATGTCCAGTCCATTGTAGCTGAATAATTACTGAGTCACAATTACCCATGAATCAAAAAAATGCAAAATACGAAATGACTTTCAGTCTTTTGTGAACATGCCACACTGTGGGTTTGGCAAAGTGGTAGAAGGTGGGGAGTGGCGCAGAAGATTGTAAGAATTTCACAAGTTTTAGACTATCACTAAGTATTCACTTAGCTATTGGTGCTCTAAATGTGAGATACTTTCCCAACAACCAAAAAAAAGCAGGTCTATTACTGGAGGAAGAAAATTGCATCGGTCTTGATGTCTGAACTATAAATTAAATCAGAAGACAAAGTGAATACCATAGGCAAATAGAAGAGTGGCTCAAAGGTTCTCCTTGGAAAAGCAAGTGACGGAATTGGGTTTCATTGTGTGACCAAATGTAACAGACAACATAGAAGAGACACGATGTTTATCTTAGAAGATTCTTTCTATTTCTTCAGTAAAGTATGAGCCAAGGTCCTTAGCTGATAGTAGTTTTGGAATATTCTTTATAGAGTATAGAGAGGATGATAGATGATCAAAATGATGGCTGCAATGAGGGCACAGTTTGGATAAAATAATGGATTTGTAGTAGAGTCAGTTAGCTTGGTTGCTTTGGTTTTTTCCGACCTCCATTTCACAACAAATGAGTAAGGGCAGAGGAGATGTATTATAGGGGTAATCCAGGGATATATTGGTGAAGGTGTGAATGCCAATAGAGTAAGGGTGTTCAAAAGCAGAAGGCAAGATGGTGAGTTGAAGTGGTCAGCTCTAGGAGTGAGGTTAGGAATGGAGTAAGGTGATGTTAGAGAGGGATAACTACTGGATAATCTATGTGCTCTATCAAATTCCTCTCAATATCAGAACTAGGGAAAGAACCTCAACAGGTTGGATCAACCCCTTGTTCTTAATTTGTATTTTAAGTCAGTTGCTTATGCCCCTTCCCTTAAGGCTTTTCTTTTGGGTGCTATGTATCCTCAGTTCATGAGTTTATTCTATCTATTACCTAACCTCCATATTCATCACTATCCTGGTCACCTAATTACAGATAAAACCAGGTAGAGAATGTCTCATCTTGAATATGTGATGCAGATATAAACACAGTACCCAAATGTGCTTCAACTGAGAAATTCTTGCCATTGAAAACTGCATTTGTCTTTTTTCAGAATTATGTCATATTGTTGACTAATATTGGTCTTCAAGTCCAGTGAAATCCTCAGGACTTTTCCCAGTTATTTTAAGTGGTATCATAGCTGCCTTAAAAAAATTCTTACTCGGGGCAGCTAGGTGGCGCAGTGAAGAGAGCACTGGCCCTGGAGTCAGGAGGACCTGAGTTCAAATTCGGCCTCAGACACTTAACTCAAAACTAGCCATGTGACCTTGGGCAAGTCACTTAAGCCCAAATGTCTTACCTTCCCCCCTCTGAAAAGCAAAAAAAAAAAAAATTGTTCCTCTACTTGATCCATTACCAAAGGTAATTTTTTTTCTTGAATTTGCTGACACTTTTCACCACTCATATTAAATTACATCAAAAAGATTTATTCCTCTACAAATGTGAAACCTCAACCTTAAACAAGATACATCTAACTTTATAAAATAGGTATGCTTTTGGCTCACCTATAACTATTTAATAAACACGAAAAAAGTTAGGAAAAATTAATATATACATGTGTGTGCATACATACATACACACATGTATACATACATATATGTGTATATAAATGTATGCATACATATTCATACATGCATGCACATATACATATGCATATATGTCTGTGTTCGAATACTACTATTTCTTCTTCCAAAACTAATGGTTTGACCTCATGTGGACATAAAGAGGCATCTACAGAGAGGTTCTTTTTTGTAGTAGGAAAAGAACTGGAGTTGGAGTTCAAACACTTGAAGTGAGCCCTGACTTCACCATTACTTGTGAAATTACTTAAGCAAGTTAACATTCCTTCTTCATGCCTTAGTTTCCATTTTTATAAAATGGATTCTATCTGTCAGATTTGTGTATAGGGAAGGAATATGGAACTAAAGAAGAAATAGAGAGCATCAGAAAATGTAAAATGATAATTCTGATTACATAAAATTTAAAAAAAGGTTTTTGCACAAATAACATCAATGCAATCAAAATTATAAGGAAAGCAGAAAATTGGACAAAAATTGCAAAGGCCTCATTTCTTAAATACATAGAGAATTGAGCCAAATTTATAAATTTATAAAAATACAAGTCATTCTCCAATCGATACATGCTCAAAGGATATGAACAGGCAGTTGTCAGATAAAGAAATCAAAGTTATGTATAGTCCTACAAAAATGCTCTAAATCACTATAGATCAGTATTGAAATCTAAATCACTATCGAAATTTAAATGAAGATAACTCTGAGGTAACAACTCACACCTATCAGAGTGGCTAATATTACAAAAAAGAACAATGTTGAATGTTGTTGAGGATATGGGAAAATTGGGAGATTAATGCACTATTGGTGGAGTAGTGAAATGATCCAATCATTTTGGAAAGCAATTTGGAACCATGCCCAAAGGACTGTAAAACTGTGTATACCATTTGATTCAGTAATACCACCGCTAGGTCTATATCCCAGAGATATCCAAAAAAAAGGGGGAAGGGGGATAGACATATTTGTGCAAAAAAATATGTATAGCAACTCTTTTTGTGGTGGCTAAGAATCAGAATTCAAAGGGATTCCCATTAATTGGGAAATGGATAAACAATCTGTGGTATATAATTTGAATGGAATATTACTGAGTCGAAAGAAATGACAAGCAAGATGATTTCAGAAAACTCTGGAAAGACTTACATGAACTGATGCATAGTGAAGTGGACAGAATCAGGAGAACATTGTACACAGGAACAGCAATATTATTCACTGAAGTATCATGAATGACTTAGCTATTCTCAGTAATACAATGATCCAAGGTAATCCCAAAGGACTAATGATGAGGCATATTCTCTGCTTCCAAAGAAAGAATTGATATTGATTGAATACAAACTGAAGCATGCCATTTTTTGCTTTCTTTTTTTTTCATTTTTTTTGTTTTATTCAGGTCTTGTATAAAATTACTAATATGGAAATGTTTTACATAATTACACATGTATAATCTGATTGCTTGCCATCTGAGGAAGGAGTAAGAGGAGGGAGAAGGAATAGAATTTGGAATTCAAAACTTAAATAAAAATGCTAAAAAAATGTTTACCACTTCAATTTACTCTTTTATAATAACTTTATATACATTAACTTAATATTCATTAGTCACATTTACATCTCACAATAAATCTGTGATTTACATATGACTTTTAGCATTATCCTCATTTAGTATATGTGAAAAAAACTAAGTGAAACCTATTGAATATCACATAATAGAAGAGTGAGGACTCAAATACCGATCTACTGATTTGAAATCAAATGTTCTTTGCACTATACCAAGACAATTCCCCTATTCATGCCTTCTGGAATCCCCCTTTACTCCTGCCCCAAACCTACTCATCCAACGAGGACATAAGCCTGTCCTCTTCCACAAAATCTTCAACAGGTATGAAATAGCATTTAGAGAGCAGGTGTCTTTCAGGCACTACTAGAAGGCAACACTAGATGGTGCTGAAGGGCAGTAACTGACACTTCAACTCTTGGCTAATTAGGTCAATTTCCTCTCCCACCAATCAGGAATCAGTTGGCACAGGTGCTCTGTCAGCTGACAGCATTTAAATGGCATACCTCCAACAGAGCAACTTTTCAGCCCATCCCTCTCTCTGGTCTTCTCTTATGGCTCTTATTACTGGGTCTTCTCCTAGGTTCCTATACCTTCATTCGCATAAATGACAGCCTCCTTATTCCTGTTGACTCACTTTTCACCTTATTAGAGTCAAATTCCCCCAATTTTCCCTCTAAAATCAATACTCCTTTAAAAAAAATCATATAGTAGTCTCCAAATATTTACATACTTTTTTCAGTTTTATTCTATTTAGTAAATACACAGCCTTGTCTGTGTGTATACACACATATACATATATGTATATATATATGTGTGTGTGTGTGTGTATATATACACATATGTATAAAGCACATGTATAAATCTATATTATTTTCATGCACATATATATGTATTTTTAATCAATAAAAAATTATCTATAATAGAACATATCATATAACAATTCAAATAAATATACAATGATTAAGTAGAACTTTTGTAACATATAAAGATGTATTAAATAATATACCAAACTCTTCTTACACAAGTGAAGCATGATTATACATTTTTTTTGACCAGGGATTGTGAGTCCTTAGATTTATATGAAACCTAATTTTGAGTCCGAAACAGCACAAACCTTATTTGAAGTATTCAAACACATATATTAGCAGAGTCTTATTTAAATAACGTGTTTTTTTTTACTTTTGTATAGTAAGATATTAATTTTAACAGGGTAAATGTTTAATACGCTTTGACATATAAATTAATTTTGTATCGAAAACAGTTCAAACTTTATCTTAAAGTTAATTGTTAATGTATATTAGCAGGCTTTTAAAAATTAAAACAAACTTTTTTTCCTACTACTTTTATATATGAAGATGTTAATTCTTATCAGAGGAAATAATTTACACCTTTGACTATGTAGATACATATAGATACACATATATAGTCAAAGGGGATAAACTATATGTGCATATGCATATATGAATGTATACGTACTTAATTTATACACACAAAAATGTTTGTTTCTATCCTTTATGTAAGTCAGCAGTTCTCAACCTGTGGGTCGCGACCCCTTTGGAAGTCAAATGAGATTGCCTAAGACCATCAGAAAACACATATTTCCAATGGTCTTAGGAACAGAGACAACGTTCCTCTACCCATCTCCAGGCGGGTCCACCCACATGCAGATACGCCACATAGGAGTGTTAAAGGGTTGGGACATTAGGAAGGTTGAGAACCACTGATATAAGTGAACTATAATACATGGAAAAGGCCTTGAAGGGACATCAAATCTTATACTAGCAAAAGTCTTTACTTTTTAAGATCTATAAACTTTCCCCAAAAAGTAAATAACACTGATATCTCCTTTCCCTACTCTACTACTCTCATTCCTATTTTTTTTTTCAGGATTCCTTTTTCCCTCCTCTAAGCCCCAGAGAACTAGACCACTAGTACCATGGAAAAGCAAGAAGTCTGTGGTTTAGTTTTTTTCCGTATTCTACTGCCTGTTGCTAGGTGCTGCAGTGGACAGAGCACTGGGGTTCCAGTCATGAAGCCTTCCTGCGTTCAAATCTGGCCTCAGATATTTACTATCTCTGACCGTGAGCAAGTCACTTAACCCTATTTAACCTTAATATCTTCTTCCATAAAATGAACTGGAGAAAGAAATGGCAAACCATGCTAGTATCTTTGCCAAGAAAAGCCCAAATGAGATCACAAAGAGTCAGATACAACTAAATAACAACAAAACTTGTCCACAAAACAGTTTGGCTTTAGAAATATGGGTTTCATAGGAATTAGCCTGTGTACTACATGGTGCAAAATGATCATGCGCTAATCAGCATTCATTTCTTAAAGTACCTACTATGCAAAAGACATTGGTTTATATTTGTTAGCCATATCTCCTCCGTGAGTTTTTTTAAGCCGTTGGGAAGGTTCTTCAATTCCTTCTACCTCTAAATATTATATTATATTCTTATCTCCTACTTCCTTGATAAATATTTATTGACATGAAATAAATGATAAGGGAAATTCCTTACATTTGATAGGATGAAGGTACCTTTCTGTGTATAGAGTAGGGACATATGCAGTGTTCCCTTACTGAAAGGTTAGGGATTGACTCCTAATTAGGATTCAGCAAAGTATTATACTACAGAGAAGGAACACTGAACTTGGTGGGGAGAAGGGGAGAGTGCCACAGGACCTGAGTTCAAATCCTTTCTTTGACACTTACTGCCTGTGTGACTATGGGTAAGTCACTTAATCTCACTGAAGTTTAATTTTCTCATCTATAAATTGATACTAGTTAAGCTCCAAAGTTCCTTCCAACCTTACTATTATTTTATTACAGAAAAATGATTGCCTAAGATTTTAGAGAAGATAAACTATTGCCATAATTCTCTGCTGGACTCTAAGAGTGAGTTAACAAAATTGTTTGCATTTTTTCCTTTTAATTTCCCCCTTGGTCAGAGGACAGACTAAAGTGAAACAAAGCAGACTTGTAGCCTATTAATGAGTCTATTAATGAGATCTCCTTCCTCTGTCCCTCCCTGGAATTTATGGCCATGGGGCAAAATACAAGGAAATTACTTATGAGCCATCTAGGTAGAACAATGGGAAAAGAGCGGGTTCCAAAGTCAGAAAAACCTGAGTTCCAATAAGGCGTCTAAAATTTACAAGCTCTAAGATCCTGGGTAAATCACTTAACCTCTATATGCTTATGCCTTATTTGTAAAATGGGGAGAAAATTTGTAACATCCAACTCCCAAGATGGTTGTGAAGATAAAATGAGATATTTGTGAAGTGCTTTGTAACCTACAAAGTACAATATAAATGCTGGCTATTATTTCTACTTAGCTGGTGTTATTGAGTTTATATTATATATACAGATATATATATATATAATGTATATATATAATATTATATAATATATGTAATATATAATATATATGTGTAATATATAATATATATGTATTATATATATGTATGTATGTGTGTATATATATGTGTGTGTATATATAGATATAGATATAGATATAGATATAGATATAGATATAGATATAGATATAGATATGTAAACAGTCCAAAGAATGGCATCAAATAGGGCAATGATAGTGTTCCCTATCATTAGGCAATACTAGCCTTGGAGGCTGTTTCAAAAGTAGCCACAAATTCAATACTTTGAATCTTTTAGCCTGGAGCATTAACTCCCAAGTACTGTGATGCTTAAAGAAGATAATATCTATATACCCTTACAGCCAAAGGATCTGAGATGGGTAAACTTATGTTGGGTGGGGGGTGGAATACCAGATAGCTGGATCTTACCCTTCTGCTTTCCTCCCCATTATTTCAGAGAGAGTAAGTTTGATTCAAGGGAGTTGCTGTTTACCAGTCTTAATGAATGTTTGCTTTCCAAAGGAATTTTAAACTAGAATGATTCTACAAGACTAGGAGGGACTCTGAAAACTTCTACCGGAACAAAAATTTGCCCTAAAAACTCAAAGACTCTCCCAATTCCCTCCCCTCGATTCCGTTCTAGTCTGAGAAGAGTGCAATTACCCCTCCCCCATTGTGGGGTTTTAGAAGTAAGACACCCTTATTGATGTGGAAAATCCACATTAAAATTTTTGGCCCTCCGTACCAGAGAAGTCAGATGTTTTTTCTTTTTCTTATTGTAAAACTTGGGTTAAGTATTTGGTCATAGGTTCTGTGCCATCTGCAGCTTGTGCAAAACTCCCCCCAAATTTCCCTTTAATTTCTTATGCAGAGCAACAATATATTGAAACTATGATGGGGAAAGTCACAACATGGAGGGGATAAGTGTATATGGGTTAGTATATTTGATTTACTGTTAGCCTCTATTTATGGGTGCCTTAGAGTCCTCTGTCCTCTAAATGTTCTCTGTCTTGAAATAAGGGCTGTCCTCTACCCAAGAAGCACGTTTTTACTTGGAGTACTGGCATGGAAGGTCAGGGACACTTATCTACATCCGTGAAACCCAAACAAAATCTATTCCTTAGCTACATCGTTAGATTCCCCTGGAATAATCCCAAAGGTAAAAGTGTTGACCAATTTTTTGGTCAGCTCCTGATGAAGGATCAAGTGCCTGTTACTCTAGAGCTGAGGGGGGATGTGTGTATTTGTAGGGGGGTGGGGGATTGGGGGAATTGCCATGGGCTACATTGTATTATTGAATTTAATTATATTTTCCTTACCTTAATTTCCTGGAAAAGTTGGAAAGGAAACTAAGGCTAGCAGTGAGTTTCTTATGAAAAATGAGGGACCTAGAATAAATAATCTTTTTATGTCTCTTTGAGTTTTTATATTTGAAGGTCTCCTCTCTTATTCTATGTACTCTTGCCTAGAGTAATTTCTACCTCAAGAATTCTATATTATATGGCCTAAAGGCTCTGATAATTCTGCTTTCTAAAATTATTTCTGACTCTGACGTTCTATGCCTTTCTATGCAAGAAAAAAAATCAAGCACATCAGGGTCAAGTTTGGGGGAAGGACAAACCTAAGTAGCTCTTGAAATCCTTGACAAAGTGGAAAAAATAGTTGGAATTGAGAACTTAAAAAAAAAGAAGAAGAGTGAAGGGGGAGGATACAAGAGAGAACAGATTGGAGGAAGGAATATTAAGTAGGCTTGCTATTTTGGGGTAGAGGTAGGGGAAAGATGGGGAGGGAAAAATTGTAACTCAAAATCTTGTGGAAATGAATATTGAAAATTAAAATTAAAAAAAAATAACAATTTAAAAAACATTTGTAGTCAATGATATGAACTTGAATTCAGTAATTCACTTGGGCCAATACTATCAATTCCTGGTTGATTTTGTTTTTTATACTAAATGCCTTGGATGAAATTCAGTTACTGTTTTGAGACCAGACTAAAAGGCTATAAAAGAAAGCTAATGATAACTGGAAATTCATCCAGTTCAGCTTGGGGGGTAGACTTTCTAATGAAAAGGCATGAGGTCAACTTTCAGTCTGATCTTAATTAACATTTTGTATTAAAAATCATAGAGAAGAGATTAACAGAAATGAAAACAGATTAAAATAAACCTATTTCTGATAGTTAATTGTTAGGTGCTAAATACACAAATTGTGATGGCAGAAATAATGCAAGTGTGACAAAGCAGGTTAAAAATGACCCAAAAATACAAAAAAAAAACAAAACCCTAAGCAAAATGTACCATCTCAAACAACTTATAAACATTGGCTTCTGTGCCTTAAGAAAAAACAAACTGGCATTATGGAGCAATCTGGATAGGCTATGTTCCAGATCCCACCACCATTTCTGTTGGTTTGATTTGGTCATGTTCCCTTCAGATAATCCCAATTAATTTGGTCTAACACCTAATTTTAGGCCAGAGGTGACCATGCTTAGTTAAACTGGGAGAGGATAATTGCTAGGAAATTTACCCAACCAAGAGATAAATTATTTGGGCCAATAGACAAAACGACTACATCAGTGAAACCAAAAACCTTCAAGTATTAGAGTTTGAAATCAGCCTCCAGGCACATGGATGGATGGTCCATTGAGAACTTCTGCCATTGTATTGGTGGGGGGCGGTGCTTGGGACTATTTTCCCACTTCCACTTGCCCAGCTATTTTCTCTCTCATCCTCCTGACTTTATATTTTCTTATCTGTGTAAATCCCATTTCCTCCAGCACAATGTAAGCACCTTGAGGATAGAGGCACTTTATTTATATTGTAGTTGTTCTAGCTCCCATCATTTTGATTTGAACAAATTAAAAAAAAATTTAAATAGATTTTCCTCTTATCCCATCTAATAGTAGAGCAGGAGGCAGGTTGACATGACTACTTCTAAGTCCCTTTCATGGAGAAAGCTTTGATGTGGTCAAGGTAAGTGGGTTTGCATGTGAGATGTGTGTAGCTATAACACTACTCAGGGCCAGAAGCAAGTAGTAGATTCCTTGAAGCAGCAGGATCAGTTTTCACAAAATCCCAAGTAAATGAGAGCCAGAGGCAGGAGGCATATTCAGATTTTACTAATCCAAGTTAGCAGTGAAGGCATGCTTAGGCTTCAAATGGCAATACGAGAAATGTGGCATAAGATCAGGCAAGATTCCATCATCCTGATTCTGAATCCCATATTCTTTCCACTGTGACATGCTGCCTTTAGCAAAACTGACTGTGATTAGGAGTTTGTTATGTCACTTGCCCTA
>JAQQSU010005130.1:0-13887 GCA_028627135.1 Pseudochirops cupreus | reverse complement strand
CCAGTGGGGATGGGTGGTGAGGGAGGAGGAGAAAGAATCTGGAATCTGGAGTTCCATAATCAAATGTTATGAATGTGTATCTATATATATACATATATATATATATATATATGCAATTATTATGATTATTATTGACTACATCCAACTGGAACTTGAGATACACAGGCACTGCAGTTGGGAGATCCATCCTGCCCTACCAAAAAGTGACATAGGAGAGAATAGACTGGGGGAGGGGGGACACACTGGATGGCTGTTTTGGGGCGGTGGGCAGGGGAAAGACGGGGGGAAAATATGTAACTCAAAATCTTGTGGAAATGAATGATGCAAACTATAATAAAATTTAAAAAAAAAGAAAATTAAAAAGAGTCACTTAGCAAAATCAGCTGATGCTTCAGTCATGTCTATCATATAATTTTACATATTATATACACAACGCAAAGAGGAGAGGAAGATGTATTTTTTTTAAAACTCTCCCTCCCTCTAAATCTTTTCCCATGAAAAGCCATCCCTTCCCTATGGGAGAAGTTTAGGGGTTCACAGTTCATTTTTAGTTCTTTAACTCATGATCAAGATAAAAAAAACAAGGGACATTTATACAGGCTTCAAAGGTATCATGGAGTGTTGGCCTCAGAGTAGGAAGGATCTGAGTTCAAGTCCAGTTATATGCAGGGATTGTGTAACCCTAGGCAACTTGTTGAATCTCAACCACAAAGTTTCAGGGCAGCCCTATTCCCAGAATCACAGAACCAGGGAAACCTCCACAGCCATCTATCTAATCCAGCCCATTCACAAAAGGAACCCCCCACTAGAGCATTTCAGAAAAGTGGTCATGCAGCCCTTCCATGAAGACCTCCAAGAATGGAGATCTTTAAGCCTCTTTTGGACTCTCGTATCCTGCCTCCCCCACCCGTGCCAATGCTTTGATTGTTTGGGAGCCTTTTTTGACACCAAGCCACCACTGGCTTCTTTGGAAACTCCTTGCCCACTGGTTCTGCTTCTGACCTCTGGGGCCAAATGTAATGAGGTTAATCCTTCCTTCATATTTTGTTTTTCAGTCATGTCTGACTCTTGATGACCCCATTTAGGGTTTTCTTGGCAGACATACTAGAACAGTTTGCTATTTCCTCCTCTAGCTCATTTTACAGATAAGGCAAAGAGGGTGAAATGACTTGCCCACGGTCACACAGCTAGTGTCAGATTTGAACTCAGGAAGATGAGTCTTCCTGACTCCAGGCCCAGCACTCTATGCATTATGGTATCACCTAGCTGCCTTTAAAACCCTTGAACTCTGCCATGTTGGAGGTACACTTCTTCAGGCCAAACGTTCCCAGTTCTTTCAACATGATATGGATCCAAGTCTCTTCATTATCCTGGTCACCTTCCTTTGAACATTCTTAGCCTATAAATGTCCTTCTTAAAGGGTGACCCCCCAGAACTGAATACAATGCTCTATATGAGGTCTGATGAAAGCAGGTGATTGCCTCCTTAATCCTGGAAGTCAGCTCTCTCCCCCTTTTTTTGTCTTAATTTTAAAAATTTTAATATTCAGTTTCAAAGTCTCTTTCTGCTCCACTTATTGAGATGATACCCATTTTATATATAAATATGATATTCATTATACATATAAATAAATCAGTGCCAGGCCCTTCTTAATGCTGGTCAAGATTGCATTAGGTTTTTGGTTGCCATATCCCATTGATAACCCATATTGAGCTTATGGTCCACTAAAACCCTCAGATTTTTTTCTAGAACAATTGCTCTCTATTCACATCTCTTTCATCTTATTATTGTTTGTCCTTTGTTCTTGAAGAGCATCAGTGACCTCATGGGATGATGTCTTGACTCCTGTGTGAATTAGATTTAAGTGAGACAGAGCTGCACAAAGTCGTCAGCCTCACTCTCTTCCAAAGTCAGGGCAACCTGGGATGCAGTGGATGACCTTGGTATCTTTGATGTCTGAACAAATTTCAAGTATTTCACAGAGTCAGCCACCGTCATGGCTATTGGAAAAATTGTTCTCATCCATCCATTCTTTTTTTTCTTTTTTTCTTTTTTTTGGAGGGGGGAAGGTAGGGCAATTGGGGTTAAGTGACTTGCCCAAGGTCACACGGCTCATTTTGTGTTAAATGTCTGAAGCCGGAGTGGAGCTCAGGTCCTCCTGACTGTGCCACCTAGTCCCTCCTTATCCAACTATTCTTTTGGGGGAAGTCTTCACATACTTGAGGTATCCTAACTCACTGTTGGATCCGATGCCTATCCGTTACTCTCAGCCTGGTTTAGTCTGTCTGCCAAGGCGGTTTACTGGGGTGTTGCCACTGAGCATGCTGCAGCTTCTTAGAGCCACAGGTGAGAGTTGGGTGATAGGTGGACACCAAAGGTGAATGAGCAGCCTTGAAAAGGGTTTGGCAAGTGCCCACACCAGAGGTGCTTGTCCTCCTTCCACACCCCAAAGAAAAACTTTTCCATCTTATACTATTGAAGTAGATTATGGTATCCAAATCCCAAACTTTACATCTATCTTCATTGAATTTCATCCTTTTTCAGATTCATCCCAATGCTTTAACCTGTCAATATCCTTTTGGATCCTGACTGTCATCCATTGTATTAGCTATCCCATTTATGTTATCTACAAATTTCATAAGCATGCCATCTATGCCTTTAGCCAAGTCATTGATACAAATGTACATTTTGTAAAAGCCAAGAGCCCAGTATAGATCCCCGGAGTTCTTCCCTGGAGACCTCCTGCCATGATGACACTGAATCGTTAACAGCTACTCTTAGTACCCTATCATCCAACCACTTCTGACTCTGTATTATTGTTTTGACCCCATCTTTCCATCTTCTATACATGAATAGTATGAGTCACTTTTCAAAAGTTTTGCTAAAATCTAGGTAAACTCTCTCTTTTATATCCATCTTTTGTTACCTGGTCTTCCATTCATCTTCTGTATATTTGTTTTCAAAATCTAAGCTGGTTGGTGAGTTCCCTGTGCATCCACATCTGACTCTTCAGGCAAAACCTATTTTTTTCCTCACTGGAATTGTTTCTCTTTGTGTCTTCAGAAATATAAACAGAGAGAGAATGTACTCCAGCAGATGTTGGGATAATTGAAGTCCTCCATCACTACTATATCATACCTCTGTGCCAGACTTGTCATCTTTTCCCCAAACTGATCATCTATTTCCTCTTTCTGTACAGGTGGTCTGTAGTATACTCTATTGGCAAAATCACTTTTGTTTCTCTTCTCTTTGGCCTTTACCCAAATTCTTTCTGTTATTCTTTCCCAGCTCTGATTTCCGGATTTCCTCACAAGAGTATACCTTTTCAATATATAATACCCCATCCTCTCTTTACTTGCTTCTATTGAGTAAAGTTTACTCATCTACAGCTACAAAGTCAAGGTATAGGTTCCCCAGCTCAGTGAGACCTAGGAGGTTATATCTACTCCTTTGCCTTTTGCCCCTTTTTGCATTTATCTCTTTAGTTCCTCTCATTTACCTTCTACCTGCTTTTCTACTCTCCTTCCACTCTCCTTTCTCAGAGAGGTCAGTACGTGGTTCACAATCCTCTCTATCTAGACACAGAGATTGTAATATACATGTCAATGTCCCGTCAAACATTTTTCCAGCTTCCCATGACCCGTATCTTCACTCCACCTCAGCTACACACTGAGATGGTTCTACTCTTGATCTCTTCATTACCTATGACCATGATTCAGAGCGTTGAAATTCCTTCCTTTGATCACAACTGCCGATCCTTTCCATCTACTTCATCCCTTCTAAAACTATTCTCCACTCTCACCGTAAGTGACTGACAGGCAGGCAAGTGGGCAATCAGCAAGCATTTATTAGGTACTTCTCATGCACAGTGTTAAGTGCTGGGAATACAAAGAAACGTCTCTATTCTCTACAGTCTCTACTCTCAAGGAAGGGCAGCTACATGGCCCAGTGGATAGAGTGCCAGGCCTGGAGACAGGAAGACCTGAGATCTAATCCAGACTCAGACACTTATTAGTTGTGTAACCCAAGGCAAGTCACTTAACCCTGTTTGCCTCAGTTTCCTCATGAGTTGGAGTCAGGGATAGCAAACAGCAGTTTGCTATCTTTGCCAAGAAAATCCCAAATGCCATCAAGAAAAGTCTGACTTGCCTGAGATGAATGAACAGCGAAGCTCTCAAGGAGCTCATAATATAATAGGGGAGACAACCCATAAACAACTATGCACATGGTAAGACAGATACAAGATAAACTGGAAATGACCAGCAGAGGGAAAGCAGTAGCATCAAGGCGGGTCAGGGACGGTTTCTTGCAGCTCAGTTCACCTTTTCTACTCTGTTTCATTTCCCTCCTTTCCCAGACTCTCCCCTCAAACCCCCTTGTCCTAGTACCTCTGGTGCCTTCCAAGCTCCAATCCTAAGTGCCCCTACCCCCATCTCCTTCCCATCATTGCCAAAGGCTGCAGAGCAATTTTGGAGAAAGTCTTAACAATCACGTTGGGTGGGCTCAACATTATCAACTAGGCTGTTACTTTTTGTGGTGGTGGTGGTTGTTCGGTCATCTATCCATCCAACTCTTCATGACCCCATTTGGGGTTTTCTTGGCAAAGAGACTGGACTGGTTTGCCATTTCCTTCTCCAGCTCATTTTATAGATGGGGAAACCGAGGCAAACAGGGTGAAGTGACTTGCCCAGGGTCACACAGCTAGTAAGTGTCTGAAGCCAGATTTGAACTCAGGAAGATGAGTCTTCCTCATGCCAGGCCCAGCACGCTATCCACAGAGCCATCTAGCTGTCTCACCAAGTATACAGTAAGTGCTATATAAGTGTTAGCTATTATTAATCTTCGTTTTCTCCTTATTTCTTCAGTAGGCTCCTCTAGTTTCAAAATCAGGTCAAGATCTCTCCCAATCTTAAAGCAAAACAAAAACCCTTACCTGACCCTGCCATCTCCTCCAGCCAACATCCTATATCTTTACTCCCCATTCATGGTCAAAGTCCTGGAGAAAAACCAAACCAAACCAATCTCTGTCTACTGCCTCTACTTCTTCACCTACTCATTTCTCAGGCTCTCACAGTGTGGTTTTAGACCCTACTGTTCAACTGAAATTTCTCTTTCTCCAGGTTGCAAATGATCTCTTGACTTGCTAAGTCTAAAGATTTTTAAATCAGTCTTTATTCTTCTTGACTTCTCTGGAACTTTTCACAGTGTTGAGCATTCCCTTTTCCTTCTTTGGCTTTTGTGACACTGCTCTATTTTGTTTTGTTTTCTGCCTATCTTACCACCATTCCTGAGATTCTTTTGCTGGATTGTCATTTGTCTCTAGCCCCATAAACCTGAGTATCCCCCAGGCTCTGTTTTGGGCTGCTTTTTCTAACAGCATCTTCTTTCTTGTTGATCTTATCAGCTTCCATTGGTTCATTACCATTATCACCATCACCATCATCATCACCATCTTTTTCTCCATCATCTTCATCAATCATCTCTATGCAGATGACTCCCAAATCTCCATATTTAGCCCTCATTTCTCTCCTGAGTTCCAGTCCCACATCTCCAAATATCTTCTGGAAATCTCCATCTGGATGTCCCACAAACACCTCCAACTCAACAAATCCAAAATAGAAATCCTTCTCTTTTCCCCTAAACCCATTCTTCTTCATAGATTACCTATTTTTTCGCCCCAAAGATGCCATAAATTTCCCAGACATTCCAATTTACTACATAGGAATCATCCTCAATTCTTCATTTCCACACACTTCCATATCCCATTAGTTGTCAAGGATAATTTCTAGATTTTGAGTTTCCCTAGAGAAGGGACTGTGTTTGTTTTTTTGCCTTTCTTTGTATCTCTAGTATTTAGCAGAGTGCCTGGTACACCCCAGGTGCTTAATAAATGCTAGCTGAACTATGCTGTTGTTGTTCAGTCATTTTCCATTTCTTCAAATTCTTTGTGATCCCGTTTGCAGTTTTCTTGGAGTGATTTGCCACTTCCTTCTCCAGCTCATTTTAAAGATAAGGAAACTGAAGCAAATAGGGTTGTGACTTTGCCCAAGGTCACACAGCTAGTAAGTGTCTGAGGTCAGATTTGAACTCAAAAGATGAATCTTCATGACTTCAGCCCTGGCACTCTATCCACTGCACCACCTGTAGCTGCCCAAGTTGGAGTTTAATACCTATCATTTTGTCTCCCCCTCTTCACTCACACCATAACCACCTCAGCTAAGATTGTCACTACTTCTCTCCTTGGGAAACTATTTCAATAGTCTAAGTAGCCACTTTATTCTCCCCCTTCTCTAATCTGTCCTCCACATAGCTGCCAAATTGATTTTTCCTAAAACATGTTCTCCTGTTCATGAAGCTTCAGGAGTTTCCTGCTGCCTTTAGCACATAATACAGAGAGCCCTTTGACATTTTTCACCTTTCCCAATCTGGCTCTAGGACATCTTTCCACTTTCTTATTTTTCTGTTCCACCCCCTGTCCCTCTTACACTCCAGTCAACTTGATCTGCTTGCTGTTTGCTGGATACAACATTCCCTCCCCTATCTGTGTACCTTTGTATGATCCTTCATACCTGAAAATCTCCTTACCTCCTTACCCTTGCCTCTTGGAGTCCCAATTTCCACTTCAGGCTCAGATCAGGTGCTACCTCCTCTCCTGATGTCCCCAGTTATTAATGCGCCTCCTGCCAAAGGATTTAGTAAGGAATCTCAAAGCACACACAGCTGAAGCTTTAATAAACATTAATTATCATACTGTTGAGTCCCAATAATTAAACAAAAACAGACTGATTGTACACAGTCTACAGGAAAGCCATGATCTAGAGTTATACCGGAACATGACTGAACAGGTAAGACACAGATTCACCACTGTGTGTTCTCTGTATTGCTTCAGCCAGGATCATTGAAATGTCAATAACCTGGATTTTAGAGCTTCATTTTGTCCTCTTGTGGAATTGTATTTGTGACGCCCATAGCCTCAAATGCAGCATTATTAATCCTGGAAATAGCTGATCCTGAGAAGATTCCATGAGTCAAAATAGCACAAACTTTGGTAGCTCCAGCAGAAAGTAATTTATCTACAGCCTGGCATATTGTGCCACATGTACCAGCCATGTCATCCTCAAGGATGGCTACAGGATCCTTCACATCACCAACCAAAATCATCCTGTCTGCCTCGTTTGCCTGCCTTCTTTCTTTCATTGTGAATTAAAGCAAGCTCCACATTCAGTCTGTTAGCAATTGATGTCACTCTTTTAGCTCCACCAGCATCTGGGGACACAATGATACAATTCCTCCAGTCTGCAATATTTTCTTGAAGCCATTGCAAGACTGCAGGTTCTGCATACAAGCTCTCCACTGGAATATCAAAACCCCCTGTATCCGAGAAGCACAGAGATCCATCCTAATGACATGATTAGCCCTGGCCACTGAAAGCATATGGCCACAAGTTTTGCAGAAATTGGAACATGACTCCTGTCTTTTTTATCTTGTCAGGCATATGGAAAACATGGGATCACTGCAGTTACCCTGGATGATGATGCAATTCTGCAAACATTGATCATAATAAGAAGTTCCATCAAGTTTTCATTAATTTCCCTACAGCCACTCTGGAGGATGTAGACATCTCTTCTCGCACTTTCACCAATTTCTACACTGGTCTCCTGATTACTGTATTTCGTGGTGATTGCTTTGCCCAGTTCCAGCCCCAACCTGTCTGCTACTTACTTTCTGGAACAGGTCCTGGTGTGAGCTGCCACTGAACAGCATGATGTTCGGCATGGAGTGTGCTCCGTGTGGGGCAGTGGTGACAGAGGCTGCTGCTTTTGTTGGTGGATGATTTAGAGCATTTTTTATACGACTATAGATAGCTTTAATTTCTTCCTCTGAAAACTTCCTGTTCATACCCTTTTGACCATTTGTCAACTGGGGGGATGAGCAGCTCTTAAAAGGGCTTGGTTAATATTCACACCAGAGGTGCTAGTCCTCCTCGAACACTCCATAATTCTGTAATATATAATATTGATTATATAATAACCAAGCTTGGCTTCATAGAGAAGAGTTGAGAAACTGCATCTCCTTCCTTTCATTGCAGAGATGGGGAATGTTGCATGCGCTGTAAGACACAATGTGTTCATTTTGATGAACTGCCTTTCTTTTTCTTTTTTTTAAATCTTTGCTACAAGGGATGGACTTTCTGAATAGAGGAAGGTGAAGAGATATATTCTTTTCTTTAATTTTTTTTCTTTTTGGAGGGGGGAAGGCGGTGCAATGGGGGTTAAGTGACTTGCCCAAGGTCACACAGCTAGTGTGTCAAGTGTGTCTGAGCCGGGATTTGAACTCAGGTCCTCCTGACTCCAAGGCCAGTGCTCTATTCACTGCGCCACCTAGCCGCCTGAGGATATATTCTTAAATTAATATTTTATAAAATCATATATAAAAACATTTATTAAGTGGCTATTATATTCAAGGCATTATACTGGGTGCTAGAGATACAAAGATAAAAGTAGAAACAGTCCCTGCCCTCAAATGGCTTATAGTCTAGCTGGGGGGCACAATATATAGCCGTATTGGTAGATGCATGTTGGTATTGTAAAGATGGATATAAGGTGATTTGGGTGAAAGGCAATAGAATTTGGGAGAGGGAGCCCTTTGAAAGAGTGACCAAATATGGAAGAAAATGAAGATCAGAAAGCCTAGGCATTACCTCCCACTTAGAAGGGGCCTGAGTCTCCAATCTCAACGGTCTGGTCTACGTTGTGGGAGATGTCAAATCTTTACTATTCACAGTGAATCTCCTGATGTAAAGTGGTAATGATAAATGGAGACAGTACTAGGAACATGTAGGCTGCAGTACAGACGATGGTACCTCTGGTACAGTCTTGATTATGGGTCAGTCATCTAAAGTAAGACAGTTATGGGGCATACATTGTCATCTTGTATAAGTGTTTCCCAATGCCAGTGTTGATACCCAGGCTTGCCCTGTACCAGAACTCAGGATTGCTACCAAGTCAGCTAGTTCTATATCTCTCCCTCCTTGGCTAAACACCTCCAAAGTCATCAGTGATCCCTTCATTGCCAAATCTGATGGCATTTTCTCAATCTTCATCCTTCTTTACCTCTGTTGATCTTCCTCTCCTGCATACTTTTTCCTCTCCAGGTTTTAGAGTCTTTGGTCTCTCCTGGTTCTCCTTCTCCACACCTAACCATTCCCTCTTGTCTCCTTTGCTGGATCTTTCCCAGTATTGTGGAAGTCCCTCAGATGTTCTGTTCTTGGTTCTTTTCTTTTTTTCCCTCTTTATTGTTTTAATTGCTGATCTCATAAACTACTGTAGTGCCAATATGATATTCACAGCACCTATGGTGGCTACGAATATGTCAGCATAACGCTGAATCACAAAATATAACAGACTCTTCACATGCAAATCAGAACCAAAACATTTATTCAAACACCAGAAAGCCAAATCCATCATAGCAACAAAGAAATCTATACATAATAACAATGCAGAGGGCATCGCCGTCCCCAAGCCTTCCCCCTGCTAGGGCCTTTCCACAAACAAACACTCGCAGTTCTCTGCCCGCTTCCTCTGGGCTCTGCTCCACCAGTTTGGCAAGCTCCTCCCACCACAGACTCATGTGACTCAGGCTTCCGTGCAACACAGGTAGGTCACATGGGCCTATTAACGGATGGGAAAGATCTTCCCATTAAGCAAAAATACATCAACCATACAGTTATCATGAGATTGTTTCTGTGCAGGTGATTCCCAGTTGTCTGTATGAAGCTCTAACCCAGGGGTGAGGAACCTGTGGCCACATGTGGTCTTCTAGGTCCTTAGGTGTAGCCTCACGACTGAGTTCAAGCTTTACAGAGCAAATTTTTTCATTAAGGGGGTTTGTTCTGTGAAGTTTGGATTTAGTCAAAGGGCCACACTTGAGGACATAGAGGGTCATATGAGGCCTTGAGGCCACAGGTGCCCCACCCTTGCTCTAACTTCTCTCTGGACCTTCAGTCCCTCATCACCAATTTTCTCTTGGACTTCTTAAATTGGAGGTCCTGTAGGCATCTCAAACTCAACTTGTCCACAATAGAACTCCTCATCTTTCCCTCATATCCTTTCCATTTTGTAGACTTTCCAGTTATTGTCAAGGGTACCTCCATCCTCAGGTCACCCAGGCTTGCAACCTTGGTGTCATTCTCCGCTCCTTACTTGCATTCACCACATATTTCTAATTTGTTGTGACATATTCTGGTTTCTACCTTGACAATATCTTTCAGACTTGTCCCCCTCTCTCCTCTGACACTGCTGCCACTCTGATCCAGATCCTTATTATCTCACCTCTGGACTATTTCAATAATCTGTTGGGGGAGTGGGTCTGCTTACCTCAAGCCTCTCCCAACTCTGAGCTATCCTCCACTCAGCTGCCAAAGTGATTTTTCTAAAGTTTAGGTCTGACCATGTCCCTCCCCTACTCAGAATACTCCAGAGGCTCCCCATTGACTCCAGAATAAAATACTGAATTCTGTGTTTTGCATTTAAATCCTTTCACAACCTGGGCCCTATCTACCTTTTCAATGTTCTTATTATCTGCTCACCCCAACACACTCTAAGAAATGGGACCACTACCCTCCATCACATTCCTGGGGATTGTATATTGACTTAGAAAATCATATATTTAATTTTTTTTTTGGAAAGGGGAAGGCAAGGCAATTGGGGTTAAGTGACTTGCCCAGGGTTATACAGCTAGTAAGTGTGTCCAGTGTCTGAGGCCAGATTTAAACTCAGGTCCTCCTGACTCCAGAGCCGGTGCTCTATTCACTGGGCCACCTAGCTGCCCCATAGAAAATCATGTATTAACATCATCCATGTCCTATTGTCTTTGTATTAATTTTGTTAAATATTTCCCAGTTATATTTTGATCTGGCTCAGGCAGTCCCTGAGAGTGTTTTGGTTGCTTCTAACACACATTTCTAGACTGGATGTTTCCCATATCTGGGGAGGTGAACTCTTTTCCTTCTCATTGCTGCCTCGTGGCTTCCCTGGTTTGATTCAGGACTCAGTTTAAATCTTACTTTCTTCAGGAGGCCTAATCTAGTCCCTCTCCACCCAGTCTCTCCCCTCCAAAATTATCCCCCACTTACATTGTATGCATCTTGTACATACAGTTATTTGCCACTGTCTCCTCCATAAGAACATGGGCTCTTGGAGGGCAAGAAGCACGTTTTTGCCTTTCTTTGCATCCCCTGTGCTTAGCACAGGGCCTGACACAGTATAAGCACTGAAATAATGCTTCCTGATCAACCCACTGGCTAGGAGATCCCCTTTCTTTCTTACATTCATGCTGGTCCTATCGCCATAGCTTCCCTTCACCCATGCTGTTAGAAAGCAAAGCACTTCCCAACAATATCACCCCTGTGTCCCCTAGGCCCTTTCTGGGAACAACCTCTGAGGAAAGAGGCTCTTTCAGTTGAGGGCACCTGAGCTCTTTCCCCAGGACACTTTGGGGGAGAGGAAACTTCACACCTCAGCAAAGGAATCATTGTTGTTTGTCTTTCATTCTTCAAGAGGTCCATGACTCAGAAAGAGGATGCTATGACTTTCCCATGAATTGGATTTAAGTGAGACAGGGTGGTGCAGTCACCAGCCTCACTTTCTCCTCTGGGGCCATCTGGGTTCAGTGGGATATAGATCAGGATGACTGGAGATGGCCCCGTTCTGGGAGGGAATAAATAAGATTTGGTCAGGGTCAGTCAGGACTGTGCCTCAGAGCAATCCATCTGTATCTAGTAAGTCTTCCTGGAGGCTGGATAAAAGAAACCACTAGTGGGGGGGGCGGTCTTCTCCCTGCTTGAGGTGGCCTTGATTCATCACAGACACGGGTTCTGGGAGGTGAGACACCTGACCTTGGCAATCAGGACCATGGTGATGAATCTGCTGATTAATTGGGGCACATCTCAGGCCTTGAGATGGGGTAAGAGAGTCAACTTGCCAGTTGGGGATAAGTAGAGGGTTAGGTAGCTCCTACTGGCACAAGAGGCCTAATTGGGCAGGAGTAGTTCCCTCCTCCTTGGTTAGGGGGAATCACATGGTTTTCCAGACCCAGTCCAATGTGGCATCACAGCCCACGTGCCCAGATTGGCAATGGACCCACAACCCAACTTGTATTGCTTTTTATAATGGCTTTGATTGGTTGTTTCATTTAGCAGAGGGCATATGATTTCCCTGACGGGTGCTGACACATCCCACAACTATGTGCAATGGAAGGTGCCAGCAAAATTCTTTTATTGGTTCTGATCCCAAAGAGGAGAGCCTTTCTTTGATTGCCTACTCCTGTTCTCTCCAGGCTCCAGACTACCCCACTGCTCAGGAATAAGCATGAAGATCTTATCTGATTTAGCCCTTAAGGCTGTCTTACAGGACAGCCCTGGGGATTATAGCTCAACTCAATGCCAGGACCCTGATTACCCAGGGCATCTCTTGTTATTAGATTTGTGGCTGCTGAAGTCCAGTTGCATATGACTTTCTCAAAGAGGGCAGAGCTATCGGTAAACCGATCTGTCAATCAATAAGGATTTATTAAGCTCTTATGATATGCCAGGCACTGGGCTAAGCACTGGGGATACAAAAAAAGGAAGAAAAAAAAAGGAAAAACATAGTCACTGTGCCCAAGGAGTCCATATTCTAATGGAGGGAACAAGTAAAAAAAAATTGTGCATATGAGATGTATCAGGTGTAAAGGGAAGGTCACCTCGGAGGCCTCAGTCACTGTGGCCTCATCTGGCTTCGTCAACATCATGTCATCAATGTAGCAGTGTCCTTCAGTGCCCTCAGAAGGTCTCTTTAGGTCTCTGCCCATCAGAACGTGACACTGTAAGGGAGAGTTCAGGTGACCCTGGGGAAGGATTATAAAGGTAAAGATGATCTGCTTTTAACTAGTTTAGTGATAGGAATATAGGAAAAAAAAGTATTGGTGAGGTTGATAACCCCCTTTCATTCTCCCTGGGCCTGGGATATCTGTTCCACCATGATGACAGTGTCGAGGCTAGATGAAGTGACGGGCAAGTTCTTCATTTTTCTGTGGTATATTGTAAGTCTTAGATGCCATGCACCTTCCTCATGGGCCATAATATGGGGAATTGGTATTAGCAGAGAGCCTATCACATAGTAGGCACTTAGTAAATGTTGATTGAGTGATAATGAAGTACTCAGCTTCCTTTATCTCTATCACTAGACAGGAAATATCTTTTATCCCCCATGGTGACCCAAAATTGTTTGGTGTCAAGTAAAGGGGTGACTCAAGTGACTACAGAAATTCCCATTGTGGCCTACCCACAGTAACTGGCATAGAGGTTGCTGAAAGCACCAATATAGACACTGGTTCTCAAGAGCTTATGATACCCTTTCTCTCTGTGACCTGTCCTCCATAACCTCCTGTGAAAACTGGGGTGCCCTGATGGATCCACTGGGGGTTATTTTGGTATGAGATTAGCCTGGTAGACACTGATTCTATACATGAATATTCCCAACCTTAGCTGTAAATTTTTGGGGTCAGGTTCCAGAGTTCTGGATTTGGGCAACATCAGCCAGTGGACAGAAACCTTCTCAGAGGAAATGAGCTTCAGTCTGTTCAGTTGTCCCACAAAGCCATCTTTATCTTCTGATGTGAGTATGATGAGTGTAACGGGCCGAGTGTTTGCGTTGCCTGTATTTGTTCTCTGAGTCTTTTGCATTTTAAGCATTTTCTGTACAGGAGTAAATAAATACCTGTCCTGTACCTGATATTCATGTTGTGTCAGGGACCCTGTTACTCACTTTGGGGGAGATCTTACATATAGCTTTACCTAAGTTTTGTCATTGAGATTTCCCTGGAGTATTATTGTGGAGAGACAGAGCG
>JAQQSU010000513.1:0-21942 GCA_028627135.1 Pseudochirops cupreus | reverse complement strand
ACATATATATTTCATAATACATATGTACACATACATATATATTTCTATATAGGAGGGTATATATGCATATGAATACATATGCGAGTGTGTGAATAAATGTGTACAGGTATACAAAGACAGAGGGCACAGGATCAATTGAATAGGAAGGGATGATATTTAAAAGGTGAAATTGAGAGGTGAGAGAGGAATATAATGAGAGGAGATGGGGAGAGACAGAATGGGTTAAATTGTTTTATATAGAAGAGGCAAGGGAAAACTGTTACAATGGAGGGGAAGAACAGGAAGGCAAAAGGGAATGGGTCAACCTTACTCTCATGGAATTTGGCTTAGGGAGGGAATGACATACACACTAAATTGGGTATTGTGCCCTACAGGAGAGAAGGGAGGAAGGGGATGAGAGGGCAGGTGACAGAGGGGAGACCAGGTTGGGGGGGGAGGGTAGTTAGAAGCACACACTTTTGTAAAGGGACAGGGACAAAGTAGAGAACAGAACAAGTAGGGGGTGGGATAAAATGGAGGGAAATATAGTCAGTCTTTCACGATGTCTCCACTATGGAAATGTTTTGTGTAACTACACATGCACAACCTATATTGAACTGTTTATCTTCCAGTAAGGGTGGGTGTTGAGGGAGGAAGAGAATCTGGAATGCAAAGTTGTAAAATCAAATGTTTAAAAAAATATTATTATTATTATTGTTTTTTACATGAAATTGGGAAATAAGATATACAGGCACTGGGGTATGGAGATCCACCCTGCCCCATGTGAAAGTGGGAGGAGGGATGGGGGAGGATATAGATGAGAACAGATTGGGGGAGGGGGTACACAGTGGGATCGCTGTTTTGGGTTGGTGGGTAGGGGCAAGATGGGGAGAAAATTTGTAACTCAAAATCTTGTGGAAATGAATGATGTAAACTAAAAACAAACATAAAAAATTTTTTAAATGGTCCCAAAAAAAGAGTTGGAGAAGAAAAGGACCAACCACTCCATTATTTTTGCCAAGAAAACCCCAAATGGGGTCACAGAGAGACAGACGTGACTGAAATGACCGTACAATAACAACAACAAAATATGCCTCCCCCATCTGATACCTGTATCTGTGGAGAAGACTTATTTGTATTTAAGAGTAGGGCATTACATTTGTCCCAATTAAAGTTATCCTTCTGACAAGTTTGGGATGCAAATTCTGTCATCTAAAATTAGCTATCCTTTCCAACTTTATGCCAAACAAAAATCTAACTGATGTCATCTATACCTTCATTTAAATCATTGATAAAAATATTGAATAGAACAAGAAAGACCAAGGACAGAGGTTTGTAATACATCAAGAGATTTCTCCTCCCCTTCACCCTATCCTTCCCTCCCAGGTTGACATCAATACATTAATCACTTAGCCTGTCTGATCTACCCAGTTGTACCATCATCCAGCCCACATTTCTGTCTTCCTCTCAAGGATATCACAAGAGGCTTTGTCAAACGTCTTGCTAAAATCTAGGTACACTATGACTATAGCATTCCTCTGAACTATCAGTCTAGGAACCGTGTCAGAAAAGGAAATGAGGTAAGTCTGGCATGACCCTGCTTCCTTTCCTACCTGCTCACAAACCATCCCTTTGATAATGCAGTCTAGAAGAGATGACAAAATGCATATGGCCACCTCTTTTACAAAGGTGGACACCTAGGGGTATGGAGTATTGCACTGACTCTCAATTTTAGTTGCTACATTGCTTAGTTTTGTGGAACTGCCTTTCTTTTCTTCCTTGTAATTTATTTCTTTTATTATACAAAGGGTGACTTTCTGGATAGGGGAAGAAATCTATGTGAAAATGAAGGTGATCTGAAAAACAAAAGATATCAATAAATAATGCAGCTGACAAATTTTTCAGAAATATACTTAGCTTCTATCATTCTCATTTATAGTATCTTTATATACAGATGTGTATATTGATATGCACACGCAGTGTGTTATATGGCTAGAGTGCTAGCCTCAGGGCTGGGGAGACCTGAATTAGGATGCTGTCTCTGATACTTGCTAGCTGTGTGACCCCAGGAAAGTAACCTCATCACTCTAGCCTCAGTTTCCTCATCTCTAAAATGGGGATAATTATTCCTGTAGCGCTTACCTCACAGGGCTTTGGTGAAATTCAAATGTGATAATGTCTGTAAAGTGCTTTGCAAAGCTTAAAGCCTAGAAAATATCAGTTATTCATATGATAATCTATATGTGTCATAGACATGGTGTCTCCAAAGTCTTAGGGCAACTTTAAGTTTTAATAGCTTAATAACATAACAGCTATATTATTAATGTTAACACTAATATCTATGTTATTAATATTAATAACTATATAGTTATTTAATGGCTATTAGTACCTATTAAAGTATATATTTAAAGCATGTACATATATGAATGTGCATACATATGTATGCGTATATATGTAATACTGTTAAAGCTTAAAACTGCACTACGTATATAAATAAAATATTTTTCATCTTTTTTCTTTCTATTCTTTCTCTCCCTGTTTCAATATCTCTCTCTTTCTGTGAGTCTGTCTCTTTAACTGTTTTTCTCTGTCGCTTTCTCTTTGTCTGTTTCTCCATCTCCCTGTCTCTGTCCTCTGTCTATCTCTCTCCCCTGTCTCTGTCTCTGGCCTCTCTCTCTGTCTCTGTCTCTCTGTCTGTCTCTATCTGTCTCTCTCTCTGTCTCTGTTTCTCTCTCTCTCTCTCTCTCTCTCTCTTCCTCTCACACACACCTACACCCTTTTGGACCTTTCCAAACTGAATACATTCAAGTTACATGACATCTGTACCCTACTCCAGGCTTCTTTCACCTTCCCAAAGCCCAGCCAATCATATTTACAGGTTCTATCATTTTATTCTGACTCAACAAGGGACCTGAGGAGTTGGGAAAGGTTGAGGGGGGAGAGGAGAAGGAAGATTTAGTGAAAACAACAGGTGTTGGATGATTTCTGTGCATTTTGACATAAGACAAACAAGGTGCAGAATCTCCACCAGGCTCCATGTAATGGGGCTCAGGGAGCTCTTTCTCTGGGCAGCACTATGGAAATCTCGGTTGGGTTGAGCAGTTCTCTTTCTGAAGACATTGGCTGTTTCTCTAATAAGACTACAGCACTGTGCTGGACCTCCCAGGTAAAGCAATACATGACGTATTTCCCAAGTGGTTCCTGGCTCCTGTTGGGCACCTGGTTTGGAAAAATAAAAATAAAAGAATATGGTCATCTTCTGCTCCCTTTACTACTTCAATGGCCTCCCAGAGAAAATACAGACCTTATTTTTCTATCCAGAAAGGTAGTAAAACTATTAGACTTTCTTCTAAGCAGACCAAGCTACCGCACAGAGCTTCCAAAGGCCTCTGATTCCTGTTGCTCCTTTCCTGAGAGAAAGAAAAGGAGTGTTCCTTTGGACAAAATTTCTGACCCTCCCCACTTCCTCCCCCCACCTCCTTCTAGTAGAGCAAATGTCAGGCAATCAGAACAGAGCATCGCTTCCAACTGAAATTTTTCATCTCTCTTTGGTTTGGTCATGTTTGTAAAACAGGACAGAATTTCCCATCTCCAAACTTTACCTGACCACTGCCCCTTTTCTGCTGCACACTCAGTTTGGGTCCAGAGGCCAAATCAAGGAGAGTCTGGACAGGAGCTTCTCAGACCCTGGGGCCTATGATCAGCTCAGCCAAGGCCTTGACTCTTCCCTCTTCACATTGTCTGTTAATAACCAGGATGTGGAAGGCAAGGGGGAGGAGACAAGCATCTGTCCATGAATAAGGTCAGAAGCCCAAAGGCCAGATGTGCCCAGGGTCAGGGCCAGTGGCAACGTTTACTGACATGTAAAAGAAAAGGTAAATAAATGAATCCGAGAACCACCTAATTTATTAATGAAGAAATGGAGACTGTTTAATGTGGAAAACATAAGCAAGATCAATAGGGGAGAACACAAATAACCAAAGCTATTGACACGTAAGTATTTTAAGTCTAATTGCAGCCATATGCACTTTCCAAGGGTATCTCACCTCCTAATAGCACCCTAGGGATTATGGGGTTAATTGATGCAGCTGTTTGCTCCCTGACCACGTGATGCAGGGTTGGCATTCCCCAGAGAATGTTATTAAACTAAAGTGTTTAATGAAGTGCTAAAGACAGGAGTTTCCAACATTCTCTCTTTGAATCCCATTAAACGGAGGAGATATTTCTCCTTGGCTATGGGACCCTGGATGGGACACTCCACGGAAGGTGGGGTAGAGGGTAGAAGTTGTACGGTTTGTGCGCTATGTTTTTTCATCCATGCAGATAATCACTGGCCTACATGCCTGGTGCCAAAAAGAAGCCCAGACCAGCTAATGAGAATCAGGCTTCAGACCTAACTAATGAGCAGCGTAATAAAAAATAATGAGTTAATATGTATATGGCCCTTTAAGGTTCACAAAGTGCTTTACACACATTAACTCCTTTGAGCCTTGCAACAACCCTCTGCAGTACGAGCTGTTATTATCATCCCTGTTTTGTTTAGCACAGTGCCTGGCACAAAGTTGTTGTTGTTCAATTGTTTCGGTCACGTCCGATTCTTTGTGACCCCATTTGGGGTGTTCTTGGCAGAGAGACTAGAGTAGTTTGCCATTACCTTCTCCAACTCATTTTACAGATGAGGAAACTGAGGCAGAGTTAAGTGACTAGAACAGGGTCACATAGTAGGCACTTAATAAAAGCTCATTGACTTGACTTGAGTACATGGAGTCTGAGAGCTGGTAAACCACTTGCCCAGACTCACATAGCTACAAAGTGTCCGAGGCAGGATTCAAACCCAGATCTTCCTGACTACAAGTCCAGTATTTCCCAGCTACATCCACCTTTACAGGCATTAGGGAGAGGAAAAAGGGAACAGGTGCTATAAGTATGCTAGAGGTCTATGAGCCTGGAATGTCAGGGGACCATCACAAGAAAGTAAAGACTAAGATATGCTGTCTGAGTCAGATTTGTCTTTTAGGTATGTTCTTTTTTAATTGTTTCTGTCCTGACTCTTCATGACCCCATTTCCCTCTCCAGTTCATTTTACAAAAGAGGAGACTGAGGCAAACAGGATTATCCACGGTCACCCAGCTAGTAAGTGTCTGAGGCCAGATTGGAACTCATGAAGAAGCATCTTTCTGATTCCAAGCCCAACACTCTATCCACTGCTCCACCTAGCTGCTATTTTAGGTATATCTCTACTGATTTTCAATGAAGTTCTAGACTTGGAGTCTGGAGCATTACAATCCTGTTTCTGTTATTTACTAGTTGAGAGATCAAAATCAAGTCATTTAATTTTTTTGAGTCTAGGCTGCCTCAACTGCAAAGTGGGGATAATAATATCTGTAATATAGCTACATCATGGGACTGTTGTGAGGGTCAAATGAAATAACATATTACAAAGCATTTTACAAAAGTTAGAGTTGTATATATGTGGAATATTATTATCAATCCTCAGAAAATGAGATTAAATCTATATTGAAACATCTATTCTCTAGGTGGTAATTTGCTTTCTTAAAGGTATTAATTAGGATCTTTTAGTGCATCAGGAAGCTGTTACATATAGATGATTATAGATTTTGAGCTGGAAAGCCCCTCGGAGGCCAGGTAAGTCCAAGCCCATCACTTTACAGATGAGGCAACTGAGGACCAGCGAAGTTCAATGATTTGCCCAACACTAAAGGAACTTGCTTGCCCTGGAATGATGCTTGCCCTGGAGAAGACTCAGGGCAGAGCATGATAGCTGTTTTACAATATTTGAAGGGCTGCCTTCTTCCTGAGTTCAAATCTACCTTAGACACTTCCTTGCTGTGTAACCCTGGCCAAGTCACTTCACCCTGTTTGCCTCAGTTTCCTCATCTATAAAATAAGCCAGAGAATGAAATGGCAAACCACTCCAGTACTTTTGCCAAGAAAACCCCAAATGGCGTCACAGAGAGTCAGACATGACTGAAATGACTGAAAAACAACAGAATGGGCTGCCCGAGATGGCTTCCCTATGCTTGGAGGTGTTCCAACATAAACCAGATGACCATTTTAGTATGTTAGAGTGAAGATTTCTTTCATGTATGGGTTGGATTAGATTTGGGTCCCTTTCAACTCTCAAATACTGTCTATGAGTCAACCCAGAGGCAGTATTTGAACCTAGGACCTCTGATTCCAAAGTCACTGCTTTTCCCACTGCTATCTCTCCACTGCATCACTACCATGTCCAATATTACACATATAATGAGAATCCTGGGGGAAATGAAATACAAGAATAATTTTCTTATTATATAAGTAATAAATAAAAATATTATATAAAAAGGGTCAAAGCAACACTGTTTCGATGCACTACCAGCCCCTAACAAACATAGCAGCCATCAGTTAAAGAAGCAAACCACCAAACTGAGAGCATAATTAGGTTATCAACAATAAGGCTCAGCTATATCATATATGTAATAGAAGAGAAGCAAGAAATAGAAAGGTATTGTGATTGGTGGAGTTGTGAACTGATTCAGGCATTCCGGAGAGCAACTTGGAACTATAGCCAAAGGACTGTAATCTGACTGGGCAATACCACTACTAGGTTTGTACCCCAAAGAGATTTTTAAAAAAGAAAAAAACTATATGTACAAAAATATTTATAGCAGCTCTATCTGTGATAGCAAAGAAATGGAGATTGCCCATCAATTGGGGAACACATGAACAAGTTGTAGTCTATCATTGTGATGGAACACTATTGTGTTATAAGAAATGAGGAGCAGGTAGATTTCAGAAAAAACTAAAAATGCTTACATGAACATAATAATGCAAAGCAAAGTGAGCAGAACCAAGAGAACATTGTACACAGTAACAACAATATTGTACAATGACAAACTATAAATGAATTTGCTATTCTCAGCAATACAATGATGCAAGACAATTCCAAAGGACTCAGGATGAAAAAATGCTATATACCTCCAGAGAAAGAAATGGTAGAGTTTGAATGCAGATGTAAGCATACTTTTTTAAACTTTATTTATTTTTCTTTTTTGTTCTGTGTTTTCTTTTGCAATATGGCTAATGTGGAAATATGTTTTGCATAACTACATATGTGTAATCTATATCTAATTGCCTGCCATCTCAGGGAGGTGGAAAGGGAGGGAGGTACGGAGGGAGAGAATTTGGAACTCAAAACTTTAAAAAAAAAAGTTTAAAATTGTTTTTATATGTAATCTGAAAAAAAATTTTTTTAAAGAAATGTATTGGGGTGGCTAGGTGGTGCAGTGAATAGAGCACCAGCCCTGGAGTCAGGCGGACCTGAGTTCAAATCCCACTTCAGACACTTAACACAAAAACTAGCCATGTGACCTTGGGCAAGTCACTTAACCCCAATTGCCCTACCTTCCCCCCTCCAAAAAGGAAAAAAAAAAAGAAATGTATTGTGGATCTGGAAATACTTAGATTTTGTATCTTTTGATCCACTGGGCATCCAAATTACCCTCACTGAAGGACAGGGGATTCTGGAATTGCTGTTTTGCCTGATTACATTCACTTTTTCCTTTAATGTTTTAGGGACTGAGTTCTTGGAGTCTGCTAGAAGGAAATAATAGGAATTTGTAGATCTTCCCTGCCCCCTAATAGGTCAAATGTAATCACATGGAGCCTGTGGTGGGAGGAGCTTGCTGAACGGGTGGAGCAGGAAGTTGGGAGTCAGAACAGGTAGATGGTGGGAGAGAGAGGACACAGGCAAGGAAACAGCTAAGCTTGTGAGTGTTTGTGGGAAGGCTGTGGGATAGTGTTGTTCTCTGTGGTGTTATTGTGTATAGATTTCTTTGTTGCTATGATGAATTTGGTTTTCTGGTGTTGGGATTTGGGGTTTTTGTGTCTGAATAAATGTTTTGCTTCTGTCTTCTATATGGAGAGTCTGTAATATTTCACAATTCAGAACTATGCTGACATATTCATATGGAATGAATTGGGGCTACATTTCCCAATGAGGATGGGAACTGCAAAAAATCAGACCTCTATTTGGAGGCAAAAGGGTTTTAGAAGAAGAAATGGATATCCCAGGATGGAAGGATTTACCTTATTCCTCCCTAGCAAAGGAATGGGCAAAAAGTACAGGGCTCTGTGAAAACTGTGATCCAAAGATACAGAAGGGAGAACCTAGAGATTTAGAAAAATGTTTGCAAGGAATGCCAGTAAAATCAGGGAAAGAACTGGAAGGAATGTGTTAGAAGAGGCTGGATTTCACTAACAGGTTACTGTATTATATGTAAAAGCAGAGACAAGCTGCTGGAACAGAAAGCTCAGAGGGAAAGAAAGTCAGCTGATTTGCATGAGAAACTTTCTGTCATTCAGTGTTCAGGCTCTCCTTCAGAAGATCAAGGTGGAGAGTTTCAGGTAGGAGAAGAGAGGGCTGTTGTGGGTTTGGCTCAGAAAAAGAAGAAAAAAAATGAACAAAAGGAAGGTGCATGCAGCTTTTGCACAGGCTGAGCCTAGTTGCCCTGACAACTGCCAAGAGAATATGGGGTTGGGAGGTGGGAAATGAAACAAAGATAGATGAGGAGGCTTTTACAAGGGCCAACTTTCACCCCATATTGAGAAGAAAGCAGAAGCACCAGGGAGGCCACACAGAGTTCAGGGAGCTAATTGGGGATTTCACTCAGAAGGAGAGCACTGATATATTAAGTCGATTCACCCAAAGGATAGGAGAATCACTGGTGTCTTGGATGGTGAGAATCAGTGATGAAGGGGCTGGAGGAGTATCAGTAGATAGTGAGGATTGCTTGAAATTTATAGGCATTTGTCAGAATCCTTTTGTACAGCAAGCTTTTGGGGATCATCATATGCTAGGAGTTAACAATATGACCAATCTGTTAGCTTTAGCTGCCAAGGGATGCAATAAAATGTATCCCACTGATTCTATGTGGTCTAGTGGAGAGAGACCTTGGTATTCACTTAGGGACTATATGAGAAAGTTAAAGGAGGAGGTAATGAAGACAGAAATAAAGATGGGAGATGCAGTTTCTCATAGAAATATCATAGTGAAGACAGCCCTTCCTGCTTATAAGCACCTAATTTTGACTCTACTAATTGGGGAGTCACCTATTTTGGAGGTGCTGAATAAGATGTCACAGTTGGGTGACTTAGGGGAATGAGGAAAAGATACATTTCCTCATAAATTGACAGCAGATTCAAAGTCAGAATATATTTACAAGAAAAGAATTGTTTATTGCTCTATTGAGAGCAGGTGTAGATTTTGGAGGAATAGATGGCATTCCAACTAATGAACTATATAAAATGTACCAAGAAAAGAGGCTTAATATTAGATAGGATAGGGAAGTAAGAACTGCCCCTACAGACCTTCCTGAATCCTTCTATCCAAGTCTGTCACACCTTCAGGGAGAATAGGAAATTGGCCAGGCCCCAGCTCAGATTAAAGAAAGTATACCTCTAGCCAGAATGAGGACCCCAAAACTGCATATTAGAAAATAGTAAATAACAATGAATAAGGCCATCATAGGAGGTTCATGGATTCCAGAAGCATGGCTGACCCTATAACTATTCTGCTTCTGGTTATTGTCTCCTTGTTTCTTTTTTACTTTTTGTCTGTTAACCTTGTTTGCTAGATTCATTTCCTGCAGGCTTAGTACCCTCTGCTTGCAGATGCCTGATCACTTAAGCTGGATGTCACCCCCTGTCTACGACTGTGATATGTTACCCCTGGACCTGGTATTGACCAAGCTCTGGATGCCAGCTAAAGAACTGACCTCTCAAATGGGACCTCTTGGGGAGGGCAGCTCTATGTCAAATTTCAGCAGGAAGCAGCTATGAAGGAAGAGACCTTTGCTTCTTACCCCAAGATTTTGAGCCCCATTTGTTCGAGGGGGTAATGATAGGGTACTTGTGTTCAAGCCCCACCCTAAGATATTGTTTTATATGATTATTTTCTGTTATCCCTGTTATATTGTTGTAAAGCTCTGTTGACACCAGTTACCCCTAAGCCCCCATTAACCTTTGTAATGAAATATATTTTTAATGTATTTTTGTTTTGTAAGGGACATGAAAGATCTTGGGGTTGAATGTAATGGTAATGGGAATTTGAAGATCTTCTTTGCCCCCTTAAGAGAACTAAGGGAGTTTGAAGATCTTCTCTGCCCCCTAATAGGTTGAATGTAATCACATGGAGCCTGTGGTAGGAGGAGTTTGCTGAACGGGTGGAGCAGGAAGCTGGGAGTCAAAGCAGTTAGATGGTGGGAGAGAGAGGACACAGGCAAGGAGACAGCTAGGTTTGTGAGTGTTTGTGAGAAGTTTGTGGGATGGTGTTGCTCTCTGTGGTGTTACTGCATATAGATTTCTTTGTTACTACGATGATTTTGGTTTTCTGGTGTTGGGATTTGGCTTTCTGGTGTCTGAATAAATGTTTTGCTTTTGTCTTCTATATGGAGAGTCTGTCATGTTTTGCAATTCAGAACTATGCCTACATATTCATAGTTGCTGTCAATGATGTGAATATTGCATTGGTGCTACATATAGGGACAAGGAGTGAGGTCTAACTGGAGTGTGATCATTAGGGTGAATCAGGGTCCAAGTTTTTTGGTTTTGGGGTTTGTTTTCATTTTTTATCAAGAAGAGAAGAAGGAGGGGTGGCTAGGTGGCACAATGAATAGAACACCAGCTCTGGAGTCAGGGGGACCTGAGTTCAAATCCTGCCTTGGACACTTAACACATACTAGTTGTGTGGCCTTGGGAAAGTCACTTAACCCCAATTGCCCTGCCTTCCCCCCTCCAAAAAGCAAGAAGAATAAAAGAGGGAGGGAGTGAAAGGGGAATGAATGTGGGAGCTGACAGAAGAACCAGCAAGTAGCAAAAGTGAAGTTAAGACACAAGTGACCAACACTAGAGGAAATCGTTCACACCTATGTGTACAAACCACCTGAATGGGACTCAACTTGGGAGGCTATTAGCAGCTTTCAGGTGGAAAAACAAACCACTCACTGTCCAGAGAGCTGGATGTACCTCAGACAAAAATAATAATAAATAATTATATAATATTGTTATTACTAATAATAAACAACTTTCTGAGCAATTCTTCAGATGTGGATCTCTGTTTGGTTTTGAGCACTAGGTTTCAGGCTGTGACCACTTGAGGAACCAGGAGTCACTGTCTGTTTTCAGGAAAAGTAGCTGCTTTTACCTACGGTCTAGCCCTGGGGGGACAGCTAGTTTGCTCAGCAGATAGAGCACCAGGTGTCAGGAAGACCTGAGTTCAAATCCGTGACCTTGGGTCAGTCACTTACTCCTGTTTGCCTCAGTTTCTTCATCTGTAAAATGGGCCACAGAAGGAAATGGTATCTTTGCCAAGAAAACCCCAAATGGGATCATGAAGAGTTGGACACGATTGAAATGACTGAACAACAACAGATAAAAAAAAACCTCCCAGGATTATTGTGGGGATAAAATGAGATAAAATTTGCAAAGTGCCTTGCAAATATTAAAATATTACATAAATGTTAGCTATAATAATAATAATTATTATTATATGTGTTACATTTATTATTATTATTATATGTGTTACATTTATTATTATTATTATTATACATGTTACATTTGTTATTATTATTATCCCACCTAGCTGTCTCAGGCTAATCAAACTTGGAAAGAATGGCATAAAAATAGACAAAATAAACCCAATCATCAGATGGAGTAGTGACAGACAACAGTAGTTTTTAGGCTGGGGATCCTGCGGTTCCCTCTCAGTACACCATCCCCTAACCCCTACCAGGTCCCCCATTGCATCTTTCTCCTCCTTCCTTCCCCACCCCAGCCCAATTATGATCTTGTTTTAACCCACGAAGAAGTTATTAGCTCCTTCTCTTTCCCTCTCTGAAGTCACAGGAAGTCTCTTCTTAGTGGAGGGAAGGGGAAGCCAGATCTAAAGGTGACACAGAATGAAAAATGGATGCCCAGTGGGCTCCAGTCCCTCTCTCCCTCCTCACTTTCTGACTCTGGAGACCCCTCCTCTCTGAAAACAGAGCAGTCACTTCCATCTACTCTTTCATCCAGCAGTGCAGATATCCCTCCCTCATGGTACCCTGTGACAAAGGGGCAGGCAGGGACGAGTCTGTCACTGGGTGGTGGCAGGAGCAAGGTCCCCATGGCCCACACCAAATACCTGAAACCACTTCAAAGCCTGGGATTGTCACCTTGGCAGGATCCACAGTCCTATTGAATTTCTGGCTCCTTCTCTCTGCCCATGAACATTTAGCCGAGTCCCCTCCCTTCCCACTCTGTATTTCCCTTCTTCCAGCACAGAAATGTTCTTGAATCCTTAGACAGGCCTTGGGAGCTCAAAGAGTGCTAGTTAGGAACACTGGATCCTTGGGTTCCAGAGACTTGACTGTTGTATATAACTAGAAAGATCGTTCCCCATCTCTGAACTGTGGTTTCCACATCTACAAGGTTGGGTATCCCTCAGTTCGTGTCTGTGAACTTCAGTCAGACAAGGTCAGTAAAGTGCTTGGAATTGCTTTGGTATGGAGAATCTATAAATACATCCAATGCCTTATTATTCATATTTGCTTCAGGGATTATCTGTGACAACTGAGGCTTCCAGTACTCCTCAGCTGGGGGGAAGGGGGCACGGGCAGGGAAGAGGCAGAGAGACAGAGAGGAGGAGGAGAAAGAGAAGATGATGATAAAGATGATGATGACGATGATGATTAGGGAAGAGGAGAAGATGAGGAAGAAGGAGGAGGAAGAGGAGGCGGAGGAAGAGGATAAGCAAGAGAAAGCTATTACAATGGAGGGGAAGAGCAGGGAGGTGAAAGAGAATGAGTCAACCTTACTTTCATTGAGTTTGGCTTAAGGAGGGAATAACATACACACTCAGTTGGGTATCTTACCATATAGGAAAGTAGGGTGGAAAGGGATAAGAGGGGGAATGATAGGAGGGAGGGCAGATTGGGGGAGGAAATAATCAGAAGCAAACACTTTTGAAAAGGGACAGGGTCAAATGAGAGAATAAATGGGGGGGTAAGATAGGATGGAGGGAAATATAGTTAATCTTTCACAGCATGACTACTATGGAAATGTTTTACATAACTACACATGTATAACCTGTATTGAATTGCTTGTCTTCCCAGTGGGGGTGGGTGAGGAGGGAAGAAGGGAGAAAATCTGGAATTCAAAGTTTTAAAAATAAATGTTAAAAAATTGTTGTTACATGCAACCAAGAAATTACATATACAGGCAATGGGGTATAGAAATCCATCTTGCCTTACAAGAAAGTAAGGGGGAAGGGAGTAAGGGGAAGGATGGGGAGATATAAAAGAGGGCAGACTGGGGGAAGGGGTAATCAGAATGCATGCCATCTTGGGGTGGGGGTAGGGGAGAGATGGGGAGAAAATTTGGAACTCAAAATCTTGTGGAAATGAATGTTGAAAACTAAAAATAAATAAATTCTGAAAAAGGATAAAATAAAGTGATTGGGGATAAAAGGAAGAAGAACAGGAAGGAGGAGGAAGAGGAAATAAAAGGCAAGGCAACAAGCATTTATTAAGCAGTTACAATATTCCAGGCATTGTGCTAAACACTGGGGATAAAAGCAAAAATCAACAGCAGCAGGAGTAGCAACAACAGCAACCCCTTGTCCTCAAGGAGTTTACATTCCAGTGGGGAAGAGCCTGCACAAAAGTGGGTCAAAAAGCTAGTCAGGGAGAGGTGGTAGGATAGGTAAGAAGATACTCTGGCAAAGATATGTTAAGGTTAGAGGCACAGCTAGGAGAAAAATGAAGCTTTCCCAAAATGGAGGCCCCAGAAAGAATTCATCAAAGAGAGAAAGGGACTAGCCTGGCAAAGGGATATTTAAGGGTGAGAAGGATGTAGGGGAGGAAGGAAGTTCTAAATTGAGGAGGCCAAATGGAAGAGAAGAGGATGCAGGAAAGAGAGAGAGCTGGAACAGAGTCTGGTTACAGCTGGTCATGGCACCGAGCACTCTGAAGGAAATCATTCCCACCTATGGGAGTAAACCATACAGAATGAGAAGTCACCTTGGGAAATCACAGCTGGCTCAGAGATGGAGAAAGGAAACACTCTTGGTCTAATAGGTCCAGAGGGCCAGCATGGTCTGAGAACTGATAAATTGATTAGCTCTGTGAATTGCCATAGAATGAGATGCTGGAGAGAAGAGCATAAAAACTGGTTTGCAAGAAAGTGAAATAAAGAGATAATGTATACTTGTAGCTAAATAACAATAATTTTTGGATTACCCATTGCTTGGTTAATTCATACCACGTTCTCCATCAATGTAGCTACACTACAGTGCTGGCTATACAACAATGTGACTCGTTAAACAGGTGTTGTGTTGAATAATTTTTCAGCCATGTACAACTCTTCATAATTCTATTTGGGGTTTTCTTGGGAAAGATATTGGAGTGATTTGACATTTCTTTCTTTACTTCATTCTGCAGATGAGGAAACTGAAGCAAACAGGGTTAAGTGATTTGTCACAGCTAGTGTCTGAGGCCAGATTTGAACTCAGGAAGAGGACTCCATGTCCAGCACTCCACCCACTGAGCCACATAGCTAACCAATACAAAGATTTCTTAATCTGAGGTTATAGACAGTGCATCTTCATGGCTCCCCTATGTTCACTCTGAGACTAATTCTTAATCCATTTCAAAGCCTGGCACAGCAGGTAGAGAACCCAAGTTTGAAGAAGTCCCTCCCCATTAAATGGGGGCAAAGTGGAGGTGGGATTTTAAAACTATGTTTTGTCCCTTACTTTCATCCCACCTGTTTTTATGCTGAGTTGTTGAGAATACTACCATCCTCCCAGTTACCCATGCTCGAAACCTAGGTGTCCTCCCCAGCTCTTCACTTTCTCTGACTTCATATCCAATCTTCTGACAAGTTGTTTTTTTACCTTTGTGACATCTCTCTTACATGCCCCCTTCTTTCACTGGACTCTGCCACCTCTCTGGTTCAGGCTCTCACCACCTACCTCATGCCTGCACTACTGCAACCGTCACCAGGTGGACCTTCCTATACCAGTCCATGCTCCACTCAGTTGTCCAAGTGACATTCCTAGAGCTCTGGCCTGACCAAATCACAGCCCTACTCAATAAACTCCAATGGTTCCCTATCACTTCCACCATCAAATATAAAATTCAAAGCCCTTCCTAACCTTCTCCCTCCCCTAGCCTTTCCAGTCTTCTATTTTATACAGTGCCACTTTCTTTGTCATCCAGGGCATCAGCTTCCTTGCTGCTCCTCAAACAAGATGCTGTGTCTCCCAGTCCACTGGCATTTTCTGTTCCCCCAGGCCTAGAACGCTCTCCTTTTTCATCTCCTGGCTGTCTCTGACAGTCCTTCAAGTTGCAACTAAAACCCCACCTTCTCCAGGAAGCCTTTCCCAGTAACCCTTAATTCTAGTTCTAAAATTTTTCCCCTCCCCAAGATGGCATGCAATCTGATATAGACTATACATACATGCATAATCATATTAAATGTATTTCCACATTAGTCATGTGAAAGAAGAATCAGAACAAAAAGGAAAAATCATGAGAAAGAAGAAAGAGAATAGTATACTTAGATCTGCATTCAGACTCCATAGTTCTTTCTCTGGATATGTACAGCAGTTTCCATCATGAGTCTTAGATCATCACACTGCTGAGAAGAGCTAAATCTATCAAAGTTGGTCATCACACAATGTTGCTGTTACTCTATACAATGTTCTTGTTCTGCTCACTTCACTCAACATCAATTCATGTAAGTCTTTCCAGGTTTTTCTGAAGTCTGCCTGCTCATCATTTCTTATGGAACAATAATATTCCATTACACTCATATACTATAACTTGTTTAGTCATTCCCCTAATTGATGGGCATCCCCTCAACTTCTAATTCTTTGTTATTGACTGTCTTTCTGACTTAACCTCTGGACCTCAATTTCCTCATGTGTAAGAGGAAGGGGTTGGGTTTAATGATCTCTAAAGTACCTTCCAATTCTGGATCTCTGACCTGTGATCCCAAATAGTCGAGATAAGAGGACATGATGACCTGAACAAGAGTGGCAACACTGGGAATGGAAAGGAGAGTGTAGATGGGATCCATATTACAGAGGCAGGCTCAACGGGACTTGATAATTGATTGGTTGTACACAGTAAGGAAGAGGAAAAGCAAGAATGACTCTGAGTACAAGTGTTTTACAAATATTATCTCATTTGATCATATGCACAAAAAAAGATTCAGTTCAAGGGGGGGACTTAGCTATCGTCCCTTGTTAAGGAGTATGACTTGGATCTTGTCTTTCTCTGAAAAAGGATGTGCTGTTGCATGCATGTGACCTGAGGACCAACAGATGCATGTTTTGCTATTTTCAATTCAATTTCATAAATATTTTCACTGGCTGTCCCCCATGCCTAGAAGGCCAACCCTCCTCACTTCCACCTTCTGGTTTCCTTCCCTGTAATGCCAATCAAAGCAGCATACCTGAGGACCGATGCCGTGAACAATTTTAAGGGTCTAATCACACAGTATAATGAACTCTCTATTTATTCAGAGCTAAACATTGTTCAATAAAGTAAAGCATAGCATTTATAGAAACATCCTTAAGCAAAACATACCATTGTGTGTGCGTGTGTGTGTGTGTGTGTGTGTGTGTGTGTGTGTATCACTCAGTATGGCATATGGCACATAGCATATAACATTGCTTTGTTTACACAATCACAGGCTAGGTAGGGTCTTCCCTAGCACAACACATCCTTAAAGGGTAGCAGAAAATACCACACCATCCACCCATAGGTCACAGTAAAAACATCACAATACAAAGCATATATCATTGCATCCCCCAAATCAGGAGGTCACAGGCTAGGGTCTTCTCTAGCACAATGCATCCTTAAGGGGCAGCAGAGAGTACCACACCATTCACCCCTAGGTCACTGTAAAAACAATCTCCTTAATCAATACCAAGTCTCCAAATAAAGTCCTCTTTCATCTTAACTCAAGCTTGACTTCCAAGTCCTGTGGCTCTTTCTCTGTGGGCTGATGGCTCCCAACTCTCACCTGGATTGACATGTAGGCAGCTCTCCACTCCTGCTCCATGTCTCAGCTCACAGAGACTGCTCCACTCCAAGCTCTCCCTGCTTCTGCCTGACAGCAGGCTCCAGGAGCTCCTGCCCACAGCTTCTGCCTCTGGGAAAACAAAGCTTAACAAGACAACAACAATACTGACACACATCACTAACACAATCATCTCAATTCACCTCCAAAGTCCAGAGATCTGTACTAACAGCTCAGTTCACTTTAAGAGCTCTCAAAAGGCCTTAAGCTAAGCCTCCTTCACATGGGCAGGTTTCTGCCCTACGGCTCTATTCACTTTCCAAGTTCAGAAACTCCTTCAGCAAGTCTCTGCTATCAGAGGTCTCCTTTCCACCCACTCAAGTGGCTTCTCTCTCTGAGCACTGTCTTGCTCTGTCAATGCTGGCTCCCTTAATGCCTGCTTTCTCAATAGCGGCTCTCTTTATATATATAGTTCTACTCAGCATCTGATTGACTAGAGCCCACATCTACATATGTGATTGATTAGAGCCCACTTGTACATGTCTGATTGGCTCAGCAAAGAAGCCTGTAAGACTAAGGCTGGGAAACTGAATAACACACACAGAAAAACAGCAAAAAATCCCACTTCACTTGCCATTACACTGCCTTCCTTCCCAAATCTCAGTTAAAGTTCCACCTTCTAGAGGAAGCATATGCAAAGTAGAGATAGATAGATGGATAGATGGATAGATGGATAGATGGATAGATGGATGGATGGATGGATGGATGGATGGATGGATGGATAGATGGATAGGATGGATAGATAAAATGAATAGAGAAACAGAATGGATAGATTGGATGGATAGATAGAATGGAGAGATAGAATGGATGGATAGATAGATGGATTAGACAGCCAAAATGGACAGACAATATAATGGATAGGTAAATTGGATAGATAGATACATAGATGGTTTAGAAAGCTAGAATGGATAGATAGGATGCATAGATAGAATGGACAGATAGATAAGTAGGATAGATAGAAATAGATATAGATACAAAATAAATATATAGACAAATTTATACATACTTTGTATTTTCTTAAATGTGTGCATGTTTCATCATCCCAGTAGAATGTAAGCTCCTTGAAGATAGAGATTGTTTTGTTTTTGTTCTGGTATCCCCAGCACCTAGTATAGTACATTATGCATAGTTGGTACTTAATAATTAATCAGTCATAAACACTTATTAACCATCTGCTATGTGACAGGCAATACGCTAAACACTGGGGATGGCAAAAACTATTCCCTGCTCTTAAGTTCACAATCTAATGGGGGAGACAATATGCACATAATTATGTACAAATATATGTGTGTATATATGTATGTATACACACTGTATATATGCACACTTTGCACACATGTCTAAGTATGTACAACACATGTATATGTGTTTATATATACACGTGTGCATGTGTGTGTGCCCACAAATACAAAGTAAAACAGCCCCTGACCTCAATGAATTTCCATTCTACTGAGGCGATAGAACATGTACACAGATAATTAAATACAACGAGGTTTTAAAATTTAAGAGGGCTAACAACTCGAAGAAGGGGAGCAAGGAGGGATAAGTCTTATGTAGAATATGACATTGGAACGGTGCCTTAAAGGAAGATGGGGCTCTAAGGTGCAAAGGTGAAAGAGAATTATTCCAGATGTACTAGATCACCTGCACAAAGGCATGGAGGTGGGAAACAAACATCATGTGTTTTGTTTGTTTAATATGTAGCTTTTATGAAGTAACATGGTACATGGCAAGACCAGGTGTCAGAAGATCTGGGTTTTATTCCTGGCTCTGACACTAACCAGATGTATAACCTTGGGCAGCATGGGAGAGTGGAAAGAGCACTGGATTTGGAACCAGAGGGCCTGGGTTCAAATCTCAATTCTGCCTCTTGGTCAAGTCACTTAAGCTCCATGAGCCGCTGTTCATCCACTATAAAATGAGGAGATACAGGCTGACTGACCTCCAAGTCTCCTTCAGGATCTAAATTTATGGTCCTGTCTCTTTACCTCTTTGGGGCTCAGTTTCCCCACCTATGAACTGAGGATGTTTCCCATTGCTGATGTTACCAGCTGCTTTGGAGCTGAGCAAGATCTTAGAGAATATCCACTCCAACCCCTTCATTTTATAATTGAGGAAACCAAATCCCATAGCGATGAAATGATTGGCCCAAGGTAAATAGCAGAGCTACTTCAAACCCCAGGCCTCAGACGCCTGATTTGGTGCCCTTTTCAATATAGTCAATATGGTACTCTCCCTTCTCCAGAGAAGGCTATGATAGATGATATCTAAGGGAAAGTCACTTAACCTCTATGTGCCTCAGTTTCCTCAACTGTAAAAGGGAAATGATAATAGCACCTACCTCCTAGGGTTGTTGTATGAAATGAAAGAATATTTGTAAAGTGCTTAGCACTGTGAGTGACACACAGTAGTTGTTGCTTAATAAATGCTTCATTCCTTCCTCTCTCCCTCCTTTCCTTTCTTCTTTCTTTCCTTCCTTCCATCCTTTCTTCTTCCATCCTTCCTTCCTTCTTCTCTCCCTCCCTTACCCTTCCTTCTCTTTCCTTCCTTCCTTTCCTTCCTTCCTTCTCTTTCCTTTCTTCCTTCTTTCCTTCCTTCCATCCTTTCTCCTTCCATCCTTCCTTTCTCTCCTTACTTCCTTTTTCCCTCCCTTCCTTCCCCTTCCTTCCTTCCTTCCTTCCTCCTAGCTCTCCCAGCTCTAACATCTCAGAGCATCCTGTAAAGGGCATTATTTAGCAGTCATGTATACCTTTTGTTCATTAATTCATATAAACTTCTCAGGATAAATTTTGGCACGTCCTACACATTTGCCTTGTTGGCATGCCTGGTCTTTAGTATCCTGTAGCCCTGAAGATCAAAGAGTCTCCTATGAGGTTCCCCTTAGTCCCTGCCAACACCACAGTCCATTTAGAGTTGAAAACGTGCCACCTAAGTGGCAGAGTGGGCTGTGCACTGAGCCTGGAGTCAGGAAGAGATCTGAACTGAACTGTGTGATCCTGGGCAAGTCACTTAATCTCTATCTGCCTCAGTTTCCTCAACTATAAATCCACCTCCTAGGTTGCTGTGAGGGGGAAATGAAATAATGATTAAATTAAATAATATCTATAAAGCACTTAACATCGTGCCTAGCACATAGTAGGCGCTTAATAAATCTGTGTTCTCCTCTCCCTGTCAGTGAAGTTTGTCTTTAGTTCCTAGCCCCTTCCTCCCTTCTCCTTTCAGATATAGTCTTCTCAAAGGTACTGGCTTTCTAGTCCTTCCAAAGGCACCCTGGCACCAGCTCAGGCCTGCTTCTCTCCCCCATTCCCAAAAAATCTCATTCTCCTATGTCCCATTCTCTCAGGGCTCTGCTCTCTGCTAGAGGGCTCTGCTCTCTTAGCATTTAACAGGGCTGAAGTGCACATATGTTATTCTTCTCTGATATACAATGTTCCCTTGTATTTTATCAAGGGGGCTTCCAGAGACAGTGTCTAGACTCAGAGGAGTGGGTGGAAATTTTAGATAGCATGAGAAAGGCCCCTCCATCGGCCATCCTCTCTGCCTTTGTGTAGGACTGGCCCTCTTCTCCACCAGATTTCCAGTCCTTGGCTGGGCTGGCCTCTTCACCCCTTCCCTGCTGTTCCATCCTAAAGCCTCCCTCGCCCCCTTCAGGATTCCTTACGCTAGTCCTCTCCCATGCAGCCTCAAAGAAAGCAGAACAGATCTGGAGCCTGGGCCAGCACTCGGGGTCCTGAGCTCCAAAGCCTGGGATCCTGAGGGCGAGAGAGAGCCGGTCCGACCAGGTGGCAACCAGCATCTCTGCTTAAAAATGATTCACAGTTGAGAGAAGTTACCTCCCGAAACAGAGCAGAATGGAAATGCAGGCAGTAGAATAAAATTAAACACGAAATATGTGGGCCTTGATATGTGTTCACTTAACAATATTTATTGTCCTCTGGTGAGGTTTGTTTGTTTTCATAACCAATTCAATATTTAAAAAATAACCACAGCCTCTCTCTCTCCTTCTCACTCTCTGGCTCCCCCTCTCTTTGCCTCCCTTTGTCTCCCTCCCTCGCCTGCTCTCCCTCCCTGATACCGACTCTGACAAACCAAACCGTGTGATTCTGATGGAAAATTCATTAGTCGTCTGGGTTTTTCCCCCCTTCTCCATTTTCCCAGTCAGCTTCGCGCCTGATCTGTCAGCCTCTTCCATCCTGATTATCTGGAGACGCCAATTTCAAAGAGACATCTTAATAGTGATGTCAACGAATTAATTAGATGTGTTAATGAGCTAAAAGCAACCCAAATTAAATTAATGCAGTAATAAGCACAGACAGCAAAATTAGCTCCAATTTCTGTAAATGATTCTGAACTGTACACAACATCTCATCTTGCTAGAACATTACCATCCCCCAAAGCTAATCAAGAACTCCAGTGCAATTAACTGCTTAATTACAAAACACACACACACACACACACACACACACACACAGCTCATAGATTCAGCAGCCACGGTGTGTACCAGCTACCCAAGCAAGCAAGAAACAAGATTCTCTGAGATCTTCCCCCCAAATATTACACATTTCCTCCCTACAGTTCCCTGTCCACGCCCCCCAACTTCCCACTTCTCTAAGGAACTCCAAATGGGGAAAGGGCCAAGGGTTCCTTGCAGCTCTAAGATTCTATGATTTTGTGGAAGAGAAGGGCAGTAGGGGCGGCCCTATCCCTTGCTTTCACACTGCTGTGAGGAGGTGTGGTTGGATGGGAGAGGGTTAGTCTCAGGACAACCTCCGCCACCAACCCCCCCCCCCCCCCCCGCCCCAAGTCCCCGGCCAGCCCACTAGAAGGAGCCTTCTC